>QKMV01000573.1:0-21169 GCA_003287335.1 Lednia tumana
TAGCGAAACGTTGGCAGTTTAGTTTCAGTTAAGTTTTCAGCATTTTAACCCAGTTATTAACAGTTTTTTTAAAAAGGGGTTTTGCTGAATTTTAATCATAAGAAACCCCCAAACCCCCAAAGAAGGTTACCTGATGAAACCTATCCTCATTCTATCCTCATCCTACCTAAACCCTCCCTATTGTTATTTCTTTGCGCAATACTGTCACGCTGAAATTTCTGACACAACCACATTTCAGAACCATCTATGAATATGGCCTGCAGACGATTTTTTGTACACCTCTGCTGGCTCTACCGTTGAAGATAGCCTACGAAAGTAAGCGAGAGAGTTGGAGATGAAAGAACAAACTATGGGCTTATCGGAAGCCGTTTTTAAATGTTTTAGCCCAAATCACCCGAAAGGGCCGCCGTAAATGCTCAATTTGAGGCTTAGAAAGAAACGATACTAATTTTCAAAAAGGTTCTTTCGAATAGACCTAGTTTATTCTTTTGTTTACAACATCCTCGCGTAATATCAAACGAATGTGCCAGCAGAGGTGTACGAAATTAGATCTAATCAAGGTTTCTTGCGCCGCTCACGATGTTGATCCATAGGCGCTTCGCCGATTTCTGTCAAGGGGATCTTTCCTCTTAAGAATGTTTTAATTTGCATAGGATTCCTGTTGATCCTGCATGGTGGAGGCAGACTCAGCTATTGGTAATAAATGTGATAACTGAAGGCTTCCAAAGAGAAAATTCCCTTTAATACATAAATCAGTTAATTAACTCACTTGAAAGTATATCGAGCTTGAAGCTTCCACAATACATTGTGGAAGCTTACAGCTTACAGCTTGTGGGCCTACAGATAAAATATAGCATCTCCATACAGCTCTCTAGTCTGCCTAACGTTATTTGTCACTTTTGTAAACAATAATACGACGAGATGAGCACTCACCTCTGCCAGAAGCCTTGTAACTGCTTCTATATCATTGTAAGTCTTTGTCATTTGGCTCACTCGGTCACTGCATAGGACTGGAATCAGAAACAATTCGCGGTGTTAGATCAGCTGACGACCAGTAGGCAGTAGGGTGGGTCGCATCGTTCAAACTGCAGCGTATACATATCGATCGTAAATCTTCTGCCGCGTGCATTGCATCTAGACGACAGAAAGCAAGACAGTCTGCTAGGCAGATCATCTTCAAAGGAAAAAGGACTAAGAATTCATTAGTACGGAGACTTCGGCGGACAGACTAACGACAAGACACAGGATTTGTTTGCCACCTTGCCATACCCGTACGGCGCTGGTGAATGTGTCGGAGTAATGACATCAACGCAACGATGTGCGCAAAGTCATTATGACTCTCTACCAGCGTGCAGTAAAAATCAATTACATCGTTAGTAATTACACGAGATGTTTTAGCTGAGCGCCTTTTCATAAATTATGTGCAGCTTGCTTATAGAGAAGTAAAGGTGAATAGCGAATCTGAGAAAGCAACGAGTACCGAAAAACGTTTTAAAAGTAAATGAAGAAATACCAACATACTGTTGGTTAGGATAGAAGACCTGCAGATGGTATTCTGGTTGATGCAATACTCCTCAAATATGGATACGTCCTTGCACTTGAACTGTGAACCTGATAATTTCGCATGCTATGCGTGCGAATAAGTCGCAGTAATGCACGTAAAAATAAATAGAGCCACTAACTTTGAATACAACACTGGAGATTACCCAGCCACCGGACAAATTTCTATGCTATATAGTTTGATATAAAAATAATTTGCGTGTCTAATAAATCCTTGGACGACGACACATGACGCACCGTGGACAGAACAGATGTGAGAAGAGCGTCGCGACGCCAAGATGAGGGGGTTGCCACAGCTACAGGGGTGCGTTTTATCGATTCAGACATCGCCGCCGCCGCTGTAGGAAACACCCTTCGGGTAACCAATGGCAGCCAAGGTGAATGCAACTTGCATCACCCCTGCTCCCGTTTGCGTCATCCTGCAGGATATCTGCCTATTCAATTCCATGGATCCATCCAGATGCGAAGAAAAACATAATCATGTACCGTGGAATAGGTACTTAGGGAACAGGAAAAGAGACCGTTTATATACGGGAACGAAATGCAGTTCGTGTTTAATGAGACATTGCACTAAGGAAAACGTCGAAACCCTGCTTCAACGCTGCCTTGCTGAAAGCTATACTGAGTGCACTTTATGCATTCGAATTCCAGGGAATAGGTTCACCAACTTACACATCGGTGTGCGCCTATACTGAGTTGACTCTATATTGTTGTATCACGATGTAAACGACAATACACATTACTATTATTAAGGGGTAACCCATGTTTGGAGCCGAATAGGGGTTGAAATGGAATCCCATCGTATTACATCAGACTTTCTCACAGTTCCGACAAAAGTTTGTTTCCCTGAAATGAGTAGGTAAGCATCCTGCGTTTATCTTAGAATATAAGAAAATCTTGTCAAAGATTATCATTGTCTTCCTCCAATCACCGACGCCTTATGATCACTGGCATAGGACGAAGAGTCGGGTTCGTCGTTTAACACCACACAATCAATAAAAAATTAATTCTTTCTCTCTCTCTCCTAGCATCGGGACCAACAATAAAGATTCCTGAATACCAATGCAACGCTTCATTGATCTCGAAATAGCAGCAACACTGCCCATTGTTTATCTAAATGATAATTAGAGTATTGCGACCTAGATAAGTCAGGTTTGAGTGCATTTCAATCCTTTCACTTCCCGAACGGTACACACACACACACACATACACAGCAAGTGTGAACGGCACGGCACGCCCCCGCATTGGATGCACTACAGGCTGCTCGCCTTGATGCACTTGCGCGGAACTCAAATGGTTGGTGACTTCAACCGATAAATGGTTTAGTGTACGCAAACCGATGCGTCGCTTCACGCACTTTGTCCAATAATTGAAAAATATTAAAATAGCAACAATGTACCTCTCTGGCGTATAGACTGTACGCGTATAGACTATACACTGTGTAACTGTGTAAAAAACCCACTTTTTAAAAGCACCGATAAACAATTATTTTTATTTCCACAGGATGCTGCAGCAGCACAGAATCGCAGGTACTAACTTCCATGAAAGCGTGTCTTATGTATCTCATAAACGGAAGTACGATCCAAAATATGCGAAAGGTTTAAAAAAACGTTTCTAGATCTACGTGTCATTAAATTCAAACCGGTTCATTTCCCTTAGTTTAACGTACACTTTATTTTAGTATTCAATAATACACTCTTGAATGAAGTTAGACCGTGTGCGATAATAACGCCAATGAAAGACCAGTTTTACAATAAATTCTAGAGTAGAGGATGCTATGTACATTTCATTTTATTCTACAATATAGAGAAAGACAATTGCGTTCGAAATTAATAAGCTCTACGCAAACGCTCCATTTCTAATGAGCCCGACGAATTCTAGAATTCCCTTGAACCAAAAAGCCTGAATGCGGTCGATCATAAATTATTAAGATCCTCCGAGGACGAGATGTCTCCGAGGAATGTGTTTCCGAGTACATAGTGCTTTGTGGCATATCGCACGTAAAAATAGAACAATTTGGATATTTCTACTGAGAACTGCACAATTGACCATCAGGGGTCAGCGCATAATTCGGTAAGCCGCGTTGCCAGCGCCAGAGCCGCCAACGTTGGGATCGCGCAATCAGCTAAGTGAATTACTTACAGAAAGTAATATTAGAAGTTAAACTCGTAGGAATTTTCTTAAGATTTCAATCGATCCCACCAATAATATGTGAGAATATCGTTTATTTGTTAGAAGTTGCTAGCTCTCTTTCAAATTGCAAACGCACGCTTAATTAGCGCAAAACGAAACGCGTGCAAATACACGCTATTTTTTTTCGCGTCGATCTGATTTCTTCTGCAACTCTCGGCTTGATGAAGCTGAAGATCAATAATAGCATTAAATACCTTGTGACTAAAATAAATACGCATAATTTAAGTCCAAGGCACGCGATGTACATGCCACAGACATGGCACTCGAGAATCCAGTGCCCTTTCATATTATCATTGCACAGTGTTAGAAAATATTGCACTTTCGATGCAATGTGGAAGAAACGACACCGGGTGTTTAGAGAATTTAATAATGTTCGGTTCGCTGTCAGTCACCGGCAGTACCAACGTATTGCTTTCTAGGTCGTTCGATTTCAACGAAGGTTCGTTGTATTGATTTCTCGTGATTGGAACACCAGCGAAAACATTAGGAGATAATCGAAGAGGAAGGACTTAATCGACGCAGTGTCATGTTAAAGTTTGGTCATTGGCAGGTGACGTATTGAAGTGCGAAACATGTAGATTTGAGATAGTCAACATGACTCATGGTAAAATACTTGATTGAAGAATAAGTTTGAACTTTTTAAGACATCGAAAACAATTGTGGCTACAAATTGGTCGTGCATTGTCGAGCAACCACATTGCCTACACGAAAAGTATTTGAAACTACAACGTTATTAATTTTCTCATTTCCTATTTCGTGTTTCATGCTTTATCGATAATGAAAGCCGATGCTTAGAAATAGCTATAAGACGCCTAGTATTTCGAAATGAGCCAAGTGAAAGACATGGCCGATCTCGCCGATTGAGGGTGGGTTTTCTGTTTTCTACGGAGTGCACAGCTCGCTCGCAAATTGTAATTGTTAAGTGCCGCACGAAGCGAGCTGCAACTATACCTAAATGCAAAACGTGATGCGATCAAAACAAGATCCGTCATATATTTCAAGCACCTACCAGGGGTAGATAAATAGTTTCTCAGGGGCCACTGGATCGTTCTTTTTACGTTTTTCTCGCGTGTGTATACCTATCTAGCATTAAACATTTTATTCTTTATCTTTATCTCATAACTGCATCAAGCTGTAGCAGTTAAAACGTGACAAGTAACTATTTGTTACCTGTAATGGAACATATTTTATTGGCACTGGCACTGCGCCAAAGCATCTCGAAAAATTATTTAATTGTAACAATGTGTCATAAAAATGTTTCTAAAAAGAAGAAAAATACGTTAAGGTGGCCATTTTTTGGGCATTCTATAGATATGAATAAGCTTGTGTTCTAAACCATATTATGGATAAGACCCAGAGCCTGTCTTTGTGAATGTGGTTAATGAGACAGAATTAAACACAGTTGTATTCGGATTGTTGATTTATACTAAATTCAACCCGAATAAGCCGGGGTTTCAATAGGCGGTTATTGGAATGAAATGAAATTATTTCATTCGTATTTTTTTAGATTTTTTGAAATTATGAGCCCGTTGATCTGTTAATGCAGCTAATCAGGAGCAGAGCTTTGGGGTTAACGGTTGAGTGCTGACTAAATATTGAAGTCTTATAGAAGTTGGTTTTCTACGAATTAAATCGAGCATAGCAGAGGGCCGAATGAAACGAATCCGCTCGCCGCAGATGGCCCTTGAGCATCACTTTTCTCACCCCTGCTCCTGCATATGACTACGAGTCCATACGGTGGATCCACTGTAGGGTAAAGCTCGGGATATCGTGAATCTGAATACGAGACCGACGACGAGCTCTGTCATGAAGTGAAGTGTAAATATCGCGAGGTTGAAACTTGAAAGTGAAAACTAAAACGCCGAAAAGAACAGCTCTTCGAGATGCGACTCACTCGACACAATTAACCCGTTCACAACGGTCACTGCAATTCCAATTGCCAACGCCTGTCACACTTGTCTTCTGTAAGATATGGATTAGCAAATACATATATTTCACGTACGGAAATATCCGTTGCACATGTAGTACATGGAAACAGATAACAATGTGAAAACATTACCAAAGAAAGCTTCGCTGACATTTTGAAATGCATCTGCACTTGCCATTAAAAAATAGTGTCTATTTATGCGAAGTCCCAGTGCACTAACTTTGGTTTGAGGATATCTCACTAACTCACGGATTGTCTTTTTGACACTTGACTGTAACGAGGCAGTAAATCTTATTTCATTATAACTCATCGGGGTTAAATGTGAGTTAAAATCAACACGAAAGTATGAGTGTAATCCACACCAACCATGTGATTCCTAAATCCAATCACAAAATTCAAGAGGAACAATTTTAGCCCAAGAAAAAATCCACAGATTATATTGTGCTAAGGATTGTTCTCAGTTTTTACTTGTTTGTACCCCATGCCTTCGTTAAAGGTACACTCAAAGAATCAGAAATTGGCCGACATAGACCTGCTGAGGCTTACTGAAACGCGTTTTGTACCCGCCCCTCTAATCAAAATAAATACAATCTGTAACTTATTACCAGTTTGGCCCAACCGTCATTAAGATTTAAGGCCAGCTGCAATGATGACGCATGGCATTACCTTATTTTCAAAATGATAATGCACCCATAAATTAAATATCTGTATTTATTAGCAGCCGCGGTGCTCAGCATAACTGGTGATTCGTTCCCAGATGCAGGTTGACAATTGGATGTCATTTCAATCTAATTCTAGGATATCAGTGCCGACCCACGGGTCGGATGACCCTCCCCCCCCCCCTCCCCCCCGCAGTTTAGGGGGCGCCAAATTTTGGAACATATGAATGTATTTTGGAAAAAATAATACACATCTCACTGGGTCTGGGCAGAACGCAAAACAAACTGGTATGTATTAACTGTTATTTATGAACTCCAAATTGTACTTGAATCCACACGCTAGAGGGGCTTTATTAAACACAATATTCTCCAAAATGCATACCACTGTATCAATTCTAATCCAGGATATAGAAATCCAATACATTTCCTGGGCCCGGGACCCGCAAGGGCTGGAAGAACCTCCCTCCCAGGCCCCCCTTGTAAATTCGGACGTACGCAGTACCCCGTGGGAGGGGGAAGAAGCACCCACATATCGGCCCTATACGTTATAATACATTTGAGTTATAATCAAAATAATACCAAATTAAAATGCCATAAGCCTATAATCTTTGATAAGAAGTAGCTGAGTCACCCCATCAATTACTGCACATTACCTATGGCTCGAGAACCTGTTTTTTTCTCATGGACACATGAAGAAAGCTTGGTTTATAGTTCAATTAAACACAGGAAATATGTATCACTATTTCTTGGCTAGCTACAGATGCCCGAACTCGGAAAGCCGTGAGCAGTCAATCAGAAAGCTCTTTCCATCGAGTTCAAAATTGCGTGTTTTACAATGTTCATTTTGGCCATTTTCAAACGTTAGTTGAGTTGAGATGGATTCGTATTATGTTTGGTTTTGCATTTGTGTACGAGTTTCTTAACTGAGATGGTGCGTCAATGTGAATCTCATGGGGAGCGGGGAAAAACTAATTGCTATCATGCATTAGGTCGTCCTACTTGGACGTGACTCTTTCGTCTATCTGTCCAGTCTCCCACCGACCACTTTCTGATTCCCTGACGTATAGGAACTACGAAAGCATGGGTACGTATAGCGATTTCTTGATGTACGCGTCTCAATCTCGAGCCGTGGTAACCTGTGGCATCTGCGACGCAGAAAAATTAAGACAAAAACGACGCTGTGCTACACGAAAAAAAACGTGGTTATGATATGCTAAGTTTAGTATGGAACTCACCAAGTAGGCAAATTTTTGAACGCGTTATTAAATGCTAATAGTACGTGGTGAGTCTTGAAGAGGACAACAATAATACAGAAGTGGCTCATCCAGTGGCGTAGCTCAAAATCACAGGGGCTTAAGATATACATGGAGGCTCCACCAAAAACGAGCTTATAGCATTACAAAAATGTATCTCGAAATCAACCATCACTGCGCTTCACCTAACGTTAGCGCCGGAGGCAAATTTTTGGAGATTTTGACCAAATTTTCAGCGTTTTCGTGAGTGTTTAAGCAGGGTAGCAATGATTTAAACAGTCGATTTCCTGATTGAAATCAACTTGACCTTTTTTAATCAAAACGTTGATTTAAATCAAAAATTTGGAAAGTGTCTTAACTCGTAAGGTTGTAAATAATGGAAAAAGAAAGTGTTCCGTACATCTTTTATCAGCATGATTTAGTTCCTTCTTATCTTGACATGGCTAAAAACCAATGCAAAGTTTGTGGCCAATATGTACTAAAATATCGTTATCATTTACTTCAAGTTCAAGTTTAATCAAACAAATCTTGATGTCATAAAAAAAGTCATGGACAGCCTGAAGACTTTGTGGGGCCACTTCGGTCTCCGCTACACCATTGGGCTCATCATCATATTTGACACACGCGGTCAGTCCACTCGCGCTACGCTGCAGACCAGCAGGATAATTTGTTTGTGTGTGTATTATTTAGAGAGAGTACATCACACACTATAACCAGTGTGTGTGTGTATGTGTGTGTTTGCATGTGCATGTGCATGTGTGTCTGTTTGTGTGTGAACCTCATGAATTGCCAGGGAATACGCTCAGCTTTACTAATATTTTCTGAGCTATAATTATAACATCGCCGGGCGACGCAGTGCAAGATTAATTTCCTGTTCCTCATTGGCGGTTGACCTCATGATTCACGAAAGAGGAAGACCCACCCAAGAAAACAGTACGCGGAAATGCACGATAAAAGATCGTGAAACAGATATTTTTAGAACTCTTGACAGCAAACGAAGAAGTTGCATACTATCTGTGCAATGTCAATACTAACTAGTTACATTTTGTTTCTATCGTAACTTGAAAAGTATTTAAATACTTTGATAGGTAACTTCTGGTCATTAGGTACTAAGTGACCTTTTTTGGCTTCTTTAGGCTGTTTCTATCTTGTGTGCCTCACTTTATGAGATTGTTGCTGATTTTCATCAATTCTGTAGATTAACTAATTTCCGAGAGAAATTAAAATTCCATCCCGAAGAACATTAGTATAATACCTTTCACTTCTTAGGGCACTTCTTTTTAACAGTTAACTGGTCAGTTGTGATGGGGGGCGGGGGGGGGGGGGGAGATGGGGGGTGAGAAGAGATGGGAGTTGGAGGCTGGAACCATGGAGCGAGTTTATTATTAATAAAGTTTTCAAATGTGATGTCACATTCCGCCAAGGAACATGGGGTTGTTTAATGTTACTCGCACCCCAGGAGAGGCGCGAGTCAGTGGTTAGCTCCCCTTGCAAATTTAACTCGGATGCTGCAGTCATGCTCTGACTGCAATTCTACAAAAAAAAATCCGATATTTATGATTTATCTACTGTTTGATGTTCATTCTTTGAAAATACATTAAATTAAACAGTAATCAGTTATTTGATGAGATTGTCCCTTTCGTTTTGTCGCTTAGGTTTTAGACGCCCAGAATGATTGCATTTTTAATTCTAACTTACGAAGTTTGAAGAATATTAAAATCACTTCAAAAATACCTCAAAAAACTTTGGTAATAACTTTAAGTAACTTCCCATTTATAAGTAACTCCCTAAATACTTCTTATTCCCCCCTATCCCCCCCCCCCCACCAAACACATGAGATTTCATCAGATTCAGATTCATCAGAAAGATGTCAATGTAATAATAAAACAATTCGCGATTCAGGAAGACCGTGGAAAGAAGTTCTCATTTCCTGTATATCCTGCATCATTTTATTTTCTAATATGGCAATGGCTTTCTGTGCTAGTGCCGTCTGGAATGAGAAATACCAAGGCCGTGAAATTGGACAATTTTCACTGACATTAAGCAAATCGGGCATGCAAAATCAACACACATTGGTGCACATACAGTTTCGTTACACATAGATCTGCAAGCGAAGCTCGCAATTAGAGTTACAGGAAGAAAATCGAAAATGATCTCAGCAGTCATTGACTCAAGCTCACTTTAAATCGGGGATAACACGACTGACTGTACAGTCTACCGAGTGAGAGAACACTGTTTGACACCCACAAGATCGGCTCTTTAGCCATACCTTCGTGTTTTAATTACCACTCTCGCCCCTGGCAGAAAAGTATGCCCTCCCAGTAGGAGTGTAGTCATGGTGACAAATAGAACTATGTTAAGCTAGTTTTAGTTACAAAATGGTAGAAAGATCCCATTGCGACAACAGCAAAAAATTCTTCCAGTTTGCAGCCACTGGGCTTTAAGCTGGGTTTTAACTCTTGTACACAAACATTCCGCGCGGAAGCAAACAAACCCAAATAAACTAAAGCGAAGCCAAAATTAGAAACTCGCAGCGGCCAACGAACGCGGTGCAAAAGCATCTACATTGTATCTACATGTTGTGTGTAGCGTTCTACATTTTTCATGACAGTTACCTTCCAGCATCAGATCGTCATCAAACGAATTCTTAGCAATTTTTGGCGTCGGTATTTCCTCATCGTACTCATACGGATCCTCTTCGTCGTCGACATCAACACTCGTAAGGATCAACTCTTCTCGCCGATTGTCCGGTGCCGAAGGCGTCGACGTCGACGTTGACGAAGACGGTGACAATTCCAGGTCTAGCAGAAGCTTTCCGATGTTCTGATTGTAGAGGAACGAATGGTAGAGCCGCCAAGCGGTCGTCGTAGCCATTTTTGGAAAATGCGACACAAAAAGTAAAAAATCGAAACACTGAGATCTGAGTTCTGAATGCAAAGAAATTCCTCCTACATAATAAACACCAACAATACACGTCCTATTCACACACATTCGTCGAAAACTGCAGAAATAACAAATAAACAGTCAAGCACTCCCATCCACAGAGTTTTTCGTATTTAAGATTCACTCGAAAACTGATATAACCAAAGCTATTTCACCAAAAGCTATTAAGTACCGATGCGGGAGATTGCGAGTTGCCTCTCGTGAATATGCAATTCGAGTTCAGCCCGCGTTCACACAACAACCACCCCTCGACCGCAACCATGAACTCTACAGGAGTTGTTTCGGCTTGCAGGCAGCCATCCTCGTTCCTCAAAATCGTGAAACTGACTGAAAAGAACGGCCCGCTCTCTAGGAGTAATTTCTGATTATACTATTATAATCTCCGTGTTATCTGAGAATTGTTCATCGAGCCAGCGAGCATGCAGTTATCACCCTGCGCAGATCAAGGTGTGGGACGGGAACGACACCTAGCACCATTGTTTGGAAAAACAACAGAAGCTATAAGGAATAACAACAACAACCTTCTTAGCAATGGAGTATTGTATGAATGTATACACAAATAGTGGTCGGCTTCAATGAGCGTGCTGGTGAATTGCGGGAATTAAATGGTTAAATTGTAGAAAGTATATTAATTAGATTGTGTTCGTAGTGCTGGTAAAGTTGCCTGGCAGGTTCTGAAGACAATCGGTCTAAAAAGACATGCTTTGCTTCAGGTCAGTTAACGTATGGGACGTTTTGTGAAGTGATGATTTGCACCTTGATGTGAATCATTTGTGAATACAAATCTACAGATTAGGTTATTGACGGCGTCGGAGAAAGCTTTTAGATACACGCTTTTATTTATTTTGATTATAGTCAGAATCCTAGTCCACGATATGGCTAATTGTCACCGAACCTGATTGCCACATTTAACAATCGGCCAAAGTGATAGACAAGTTTATATTAAAAAAACACTTGCGCATATCTCGCGCAATTGTTTTGATTGGCATATGACATTCCTGGATAATGATCTTTTGAACGAATTGGAACCGGTATGTGACGATTAGGATAAAAAGTTACCAACTCTACAGTCAAACGGCAAACCGCAAGTATAGCTTCGTGAAATAAATTTAAGCTCCAGTAGACTTCAAGTGGGTTTCAGACAAAATTTGCGCTATTTTTTTGGTTTTTTACACGAGTCACAATGTTTTTGTTCGAATCCCGATCAACTACGTTATTGCTTTACTCTATGGAATTTGCTGGTGTATTTGACAGAATTTCTACCAAAATCAGCGGCAATTTTAAGTTACCTACATACACAAACATGCAAATGCATCGCTCAATTATTTTCAGATCACACAACAAATAGGTAGTTGTTATGCTTAATTATGTAGGAAATCAGTAATGCAAATAAAACCAATCAACTGTGAAGGTATTGTGAACTTTTGACCATGAGTTTGAAACTGTACAAGTGAGCAAGACAGTGGCAGCAGCACGATGCCGGTGGGAATGTCATTAGGTCAGCGGTTATAGATTGCACGAGCTTCCATGTATTTTATGGGGTGCACCGAATGCCGGCAGGGATGCGATCCACGAACCGTTACACGAAGATTATGTATACGACCACAAAAAAGTACAGCTTCACTATGAGAGCTATTAGCACGTATCACTGTATACCTGTAAGTTATAACCCTTTTTGCTGTAAACCTACGACAGGCAGTCAAAGATATGGTCCGTCACCCGCTTTCGACAAGGTCAATTTATAATTACTCTATGAAATCAAATCATATCGCGAACAATCCTGATCTAACAAAAAAAAAAAAAAACTGTTTACCAAACTGGGTAAAACTGCTAAGAACTCTAATGATAAAAGTATTGTTAAATGTATACCAATAAATGTATACTAAAAGCAAAAACTGTGATATCTTTTGGATATTTACCCTTCATTCTCAATGGCTTTTTATAAAGGGCGAGACGACACAAAGCAACTTGAACAATTTGTCACGAACCCCGTAATACTGGATTTTTCAGCAGTTTTTCCCAGTTAAATAAGCAGTTTTTTTGAAAACTACCGCTAAGATTAGGAAGTAGACATGCGTCTTAAGAAATTTCTAATCTTGATCTTGTTTCTTGTGAAGCACGCCTTTCGTTAAAAAGTAACTCGCAATCGATTGTACGTTTGCTAAATATTTACCTGTGAGATGAGATGTGCTTTACGCAACACATCACAAGTCTGAATCTGCTAACTGCACGAGATTTGGAAGATTTATCCTGATCGGGACAGCCAAATCAAATAAAAGCGTGTAAAAAGTTCACGATTCAAAAGGTATGATGAAAGAATTTTGGCAGACTGATCGGCGAAGTATTGTGGCAATTTGAACACGACTTGGTAAACTAGGAACACAGCAGCCGTTGAGGTCCACCAGGGCTTTCTCTACGACCATGGCAGAGTAAGAGGAGAATGTTACGAGGATAAATTTTACGATGGGGGGAACGTGGCAGGCAAGATTGAATTGAACCATGGCTTGCTGAAAAATATATTATAATTGAACTTTTTACTGTAATAACTTTCGTAAAAATCAAATGCAATAAACGCCAGTTCGAAATTGATACATGAAGATTTTAACAAAATCTTATATAATCAAAAAACTTAAATATATTTGCACAGAAAGCCAATCGAGTTCTCCAGGAGTTAAGCGAACGAAGTTTTGGTGTTTCTGACTAATTCAATGTCCAAACTTACTTCTTCCAAACTCTTAAATCCTCAGAAAAATCTAGTGATCACCATGGTGACAACCAATCAACTTCTGTTGTTTCCACGTCGTTCGTAGGATAACGTCGTTGGAATAAGTTTGGACTTTGTAATACCGACCCTAAATGTGACTTACTGTTACTTACTGACTACTGTGTCTTTAAATTCAGTTTATACATATATAATAAGATGTTGGCTCTTGATTACCACTATCAAGGTCTACGTTTATAATGCGAGATGAAAGCCTAACCTGCTTTTCAAATGAGCGATTGAGGAAGCGTGATTTGAGTAAATCGAAACTTGATGACTGTGGTCAGTGTTTTCGGTGCCGGACGCCCAATTCACGTCGAGGCTCGCCTCTCGAGAGCTCGCGCCGCGCGCGACTTCGGAAAATTTGGCCCACGCCCAAGTTGCGGAGTATCATCGCGATAAATTTACCCATTTTGTGAATTCCACAGATGTGAAATAACCGTTTTTTAGACGGACCATATTCGCAGCAAATATCAGTACATCATACAATTACACAATGCATTTGGTTAAAAGAGAACCGGATGTAGTTAGAAAGCACTTTCTTTGCTAAAGAATTTTGGCAGCTAATTCAAATACACCCAGAACGTTTCTTTGGTAAGGCCTCTACCAAATATAGTCTAACGATAGTGTAAAATAGTTACCATGGCGTAGACATTTACAGAATGGTAACAAAAATGGATTAACCACAATCAGGCATCAGGATATTAAATGTAAGATGTTATTGACACTGTGATATGCAAGTTGAACATTGATCATTGACTGGAACAAATCAAATCAGCTGCTGTCAAACACAGATCAGGTTACGTACAATTTTCCAAACTTGCATTACAGTCACGTATCTCAATGGCAAATGAATTGTATTACTTACACTGTAATTAAATCAGCAATTAAGGAGATTTACCAGCCAGGTACCCACCACACCACACCACGGTCACAACACAAGCACACCACCGTTCCACACCATACGCACAACAATCAACCGTGAAAGAGTATGGCTACTAAGAAACGAATGAACAGCGACCGAAATCTAACCTAACCGACCGTGCAATTCTTCCAGTCAAGACCTCAAGAATGGGCCCCAACAATGAGCTACAGTACAACTCACATCTAATCTGTCAAGAATGTAAAAAATAATAAGGCCAAGGATGATAAAACTTCTCAGACCTAACCACGGAACTATAAGAACAGAAGTAGAAAATGTTATGTAGGTACTGTCCTACGAATTATTACCTGGTCCAAACACACACACCGAAGATAACTTGACACACGGTTACTGAGACTACGACATGGCGACCATATGATGTGATGATAGAGATTTGTATGACTGTCTCGCAAAATGTGTGCAAACGGAATATCCTTTCGATCCGACTAGCGAGCGATCACGGAAAACAAGTTTTACGTCACCGGTCGCGACGGCCATGAGTTGACGCCATGCCCGCGATCTATCCGCCGTCGTCGAGGCACAGCTGAAACTAGTGTAGCCGTCTACTTGGACGACATGCCACAATCAATATTTGAAAATATAGGGCAGCGAGTCAAATTCGGTTTGTCGTTGGCGGGGTATGGATTCACCGGTAGCCGACATACCAACGGGAGGCCGAGACACGTTGGTCCCCAGAAGTATTTAGAAAGGAAGGGTGCAATGAGATGGTGGGATGCAATAATATTTTAACTAAACACCCCTACGGAATTATGAGTTAAAATTATTTCGCTCTTTGGGTCACGGCTTTGGGTGGAGTCCCATGCTTGATATATATTTATAAACATATAGCACATGTCTGGTAGGGTGGGTCTGTGTGATAAAGTGCAGACATGCCACTACAATGTCACAATAATTATAATTATTAAAAGATAATATGGGAGCTTTTGTTAGCGATAGCACATTTTATTCCCCGCCTCTTTTGGTGAGGTTGTACCGTTGTAGGTATGTGGAACAATCGATACGGCAGGCTAGCGACATTCTAAAATCTCTTAATTTGGTTTGACAGATTGTCACTGATTAATCCCGGTCTCCAATTATAGGTAAACATCACGTGCGGTGAAACAGCTCGAGTGATAATATTCTATTACCGTGGTACTAGGTATGTAAACGATAATGTACCTCCCGATTCATCCAAGAGCAGTGTCCTCACGACCCGAAATTGGGTGGGACTGGTTTTCGATTTCGCCGGTCCCAAGTAATACAAGAAGCGTGACCACTCGCCGACACCCTCGTGCAAAATCTTCCTCGCGTACTTCTCAACGTCTTCGACGCCGTCGGACTTCTCACAATCACGCACTCTCATCACCCCGACGCCCGCATCACGTCCCATCGCGGTCACAAATCTCGATCGTCGCAAAATCACACTCAAGTCTTGATCGGCCACATTGGTACCGTCCACCACTTTGGCACTAGATTCACCATCACAAACTATAACCCCATTGTCGCCAGCAGACTTCTCGTTTTCGCCGATACATACGGGATCGCGGAAAAACTTCCATTTCCGATCGACACTCTCGATTGGTGCACCGTACGCATCGTCCTGTGCTGTCGACGCATTCCCGTGCGCTTGTCCTAAATGCCATGTGGTCCCATGCTCGCTCATGTCAGAGCGGCACCGGGGCCCGACATCACTACCTCACTGGACGCAGGTCGCCAGCCGACTGACTGACCACGCATCATTATCGATGCGGCTACCTTCTCTCTTCCTTTTACTTCACGCGATCACAGCTCAATGGGAATTTACAAAAACACTTGTACAAATCAACGGTCAACTCAGACAAATTCCACCGGTATTTCGCGAAAAGCGGGGCTTCTTTATTGCGAGCGACTTTTCAAATACGGCACCGCGCGAATCGGAAGAGACGCGCTCTGCAAGCGCTCACCCGCGATATAAACCGTGAGAGCCGGGATTGCGATTTCTCGCGATTCTCCGCCCGTCCCCGGTCTGTCTATCAGGCAGGCTGCCTATACATCGAACAAGTCAGACCTCCAGCACTTTAAAAAGTACACTCACACGAATCACTATCACCGGTCGCCGCCAAGTTAGCAATAGTCGCCCGTCTTATCAGTTTTACGCGTCCCCCAAGGTATAATTTGAATCAATTTCGTCAGGTTGTTCCAAAACCGCGTACCCATAGATCTAGGTTTCGTACGAGTTGACCGACCTGTATCGTAACCTATGTATATTACGTCATTCAGAGGCTAGACATACGTTATCATGCGACACTCTTTGATCTATAGCTCCTTCACCTTGCAACGTTGACAACTTTTTTTGACGCACGTAAGCGAAAATACCTACACTGGCGAAATAGTTTTAAATATTCACTGTCGTCGCGCGACGCGATAGTTTCGTATCGACGCCTCCCTCGGCGCGACCGGCCGTAATACTGATTGCCGTTTGCACCTGATACGATAATGCTGGACATCGTTATCGAAGCGCCGAGTCACGTGCTCGTTCGTATCTAGTCGATTTGATCGTTTGGCACGTACAGAGGACAATGCAAGAAACTATTTAACTGAAATCGCGATTCATCTGGCAATTCGATTATTGTAACGACCGGCTAATGCAGTGAATTGACACAATTCATTGGAGGTCTTCGTAGCGGGATCTTGCAATTTTATCATCGAACCATATTAGCGGTCGCTGAGTCAGTAAGTCGGAATTGTTGTCTATACCAAATCAACCGATTCTTAAGGCCTACGAAGATATGTTTAGTACGGCAAACAGTAAACCTAGTTTCCACGAGATATCGGTACGGTACGCGGCACTCAATGAAACACTGTCATCGATATGCTGCCGATTGTAAACGCGTGGAACATGTTCATGAATGGATTGAAACAAGTTTGAAATAAATGCGGCGCCAAACAATCACAGCGAAACGAGATCAGCGAATCACAAAGCATGTTCTTTTCTTGTCACACAATCGATCGGTTTTGTGGATTTGCTGAATGGGCCAATAGTTCTAATTACGGATTATAGAGATTTAATGACCGTGAATAGTCTGGGCATTTAAATTAGTACGAAGAAGGGTCGAAGTAAAAACAAATGATCTGCAGTTATGCTTTGTGCAGAAGTAAAAGAAAAGCTGTGCCGTCGACGTGCAATTGGGCCAAACGAAGGTAGTTAGTAATCATGCTTTCAACGCAAAAGTGGTTCATATCAACACAATTATAATAAATCGTTTAGTTAGACAATCACACATCTAAGTAACTTCAGAAAAGTATAAATCTTATAGCGTCTAGCACTGCAGAATTCGAGCATGACGTAATTTCACGCTTACTGCATTTCTCTGATAGATGATAATTGCTGGTGTTTAGTATGCCAAACTATACTGTATATAGTTATGTATTACAATAAAATAAAGTGCATGTTCCGTTTCTGCTCGATAAAACATCACTTGGAGGCTCATTTAAATGCTGTTGGACTGCAATGATGCAATTCTTACGGCAATACCTATCCCATCGTGGACAAATCATGTACAAATCATGCATTCGAATTTGAAGTCCAAGGGCTTGATTTCAAAAGCTGGAGCTCTTAACTCATTCTGGTTCCCAAAATGAATTTTATTTAAAATATTTGCTGTGAAACCCTACATCAATAAATGTATAATATCAAGTTTTACAAATTTTAAAAATTGGCTGATCAGTGACCACATATTTATGATAAAGGTACGGGATAGGTACAGCCGCCTGACAAAAGTATTGCATGCATTGCATTGGTAACACCTGAATAAATATTTCAGATTCACGTCAAAAATCTCCAGTGACTTTAAAGAACGAAGAGTAATCAGATCGAGATAATGCAATTCAAAATAATAATTCATTTGTGGAATTAGCAGTTGATAAAATTTTTAATATTCGCACGTAAATTATTTCAGCTGGCTGAACTGTAATGTGAGAGTGAACATTTAAATGGTAAGCATGTGTTTTTATTATTTTGAAAAGGTCTCTCTAATGTGTAAGACCCTCGTGTGTACATGATGTACATTTTGATATAAAAATGATAAACATGCGTTGAAACCTGAAACGCAACATTCTATTTGCATCGTTTTGAATTCGATGCTACAAACTTGTTTTTGTTCTGCCGAAAGTTTGAAAGACGATAGTTCCTGCTCCAATGAACGATTTTTGCATTGAAACATTCGCATTTCGGCTCGCGTTTGTTAATTGAGAACGCAACAGTTTCTCCGTGCGTGCATCATTTGCTCAGTTGGTGGAACCGAAGCCATTACCGAGGAATGTTATACTTAGTACATGCGTCGCAACGTAAGTGATGATACGATAGATAAAAATTGAAAAAAGCAAACCTCAAGGACTTAAGGGGACTTACCAACTAAATGGCAGACACCGAAAGAAAACCCAATCATTTCCCGATCAATACGCGAGTTTGTTTAGAACTGTTTTACGTCAGGGCGATAAAGCCTAATTTTCCTTACCTGAAAATATGCTTTTCGTATTATCCTTTGAGGTGCATTTCTCTACATTAATCTGAACGTCAATGATTTCTGATAAGAGAAGTTTCCTTATGGCTTATTAATAATGTCGTATGCATTTCAATTGCTTGTTGGGACATGTTTCCTATGAAAAGCTAAATTTAACTAATGGCGCGAACTTGTAATGGATATGGCTGCCATTATCGACGTCATCGTTGCTAAGTGCTTCAATTAGATATGATGTTTGCGCGATCCGAATTAGATGACTTTCAGAGATGAGTAGAAATTTGCACCGCATACCCACACAAATCAATATATGTACGACGCTATTTACCTACGTAAACATTTGCCAAACCCGCAAGTAATAACCACAACGTGCGTAATTAGCAAATCGACCGAAGGCTATGCAAATTAGACATTGTGAACTTGTTACACACGCTTTGCGGAAGATACATAGGTACTTACATGATATGATAACCGACCGTACTCAGATGTTGCACCCTTCCAGTGTATACAACTAAGTGTAAGTGCCTCGCGAAATTCGAAACAACACAATGAAAATGCTTTACCTTATTATCAGGATATACGATATCGTATGTAGGTACCCACAACATACGTCATAACTTGCAGGGAATCGCCGTATAGAGCCATAGCTAATGAGTACACTAATGAATATGATGACTGTGATGTCTTAATTATTCAAATTATAACATATGATAAGTTATGGCCATCCATAGGTATAGCCTTGACTGAAAAAATATTTTAAAACGCTCCGATGAGTTTACTGGCTTTACATTATTTTTCCGTGATAAGGTAATTATCACCCAAAAATATACGTTTTAATTTTTATGATAACATAATAGCCATCAAGGTAATAACAATGGTTACAGATACTATACACACACACTGATTGCAGCCGCCATACCCGAATCGTAGAGAACCCCAAAAAGTGCTTTTCATAGCCATAATTTCGTGAATATATTGAAGTAGCGAGGTATCTTAGTACCAACTTTAGTACTAATCAACCGCAGTACCTACCTTAGTCCTAATCTGCCCTTAAACCTAGTCTCAGAACTAGGAAACGCTGTGATGCCCGCATCGATACGCTAGCGCCTATGCGAACTATTTAAGATGTAAAGAATTGTTCCCAAAATTCAAACTTTGGCTTCGTTAATGATCATCTTTGCACCACTTACAAAAAATTATCCTGAAGACGTTGATCTGTTGATCTGTTGTTGCGAGGCAACAGTTTCTATTATCAAACTTCCCCGTGTTAATCTGACGACACGTTTCCAAAATGTCGTTATATTTTTATACAAAAAAAAACACCGAACACTATTTAGTTAAATTCTGGACTAGTTTGCAAGAGTGGTAAAAATTTGAAGTCAATCGAACTTTCCGTTTGGGCTGTAAAGCGTTGACAAACAGACAAAAAAAAACGGTTTTCCAAACTGGGTATGAATGCTAAGAAATCCAGCAAAGCTTCTCCAACGCTTCGCGAACTTTGCTGGTCACTTCTTCAGGAGAAGCAATTTGCCCCTAAATAAATAACAGCATAAGCCGTGTTTACACTGCGTTTTCCCGCGCTTGAAAAATCGAGGCTACCACGATCAACAGTGCTCTCCCTTATTAATTTTTTAAGACTCATATCTCCTGACTCAATTTCAGCACTATAGTTTTTAAAACCCAGTTATTAACGGTTTTTTTAAAAAGTGTTCTCCCTTATTTATAGTAATATTTTTGGTTCTCCCTGCGGGTCAGACCACGGGCAGGCTGCGCCTCCTCGAAACTAGGGGCTAGGCCACGGGAAAACGTTCCCGCGGCATGAACTACGAAAAATACCCACAAAAAGCGCTGCCATAGCCGTCTGACTTAATAGTAGGCTGTCGAGCAAATACAAGCATGCTTGACGGGACGTCGAGAAACAAAAAAGTGTAGGAAATTATTGTTACAAAACACTGTTAGAAATTGGGCACGTAATGTACGTAATATTCATGCACAGGAGCGGTTGAAAGCCGTAAAGAGGAACTTTCAAGACTTCAAAGACAATAACAAAGATTATAATATGAATAACCAATGAATAACCATCGGGTTAGAAGTGCGACTCGATGGGCCATCGTTGAGGACCTGTTGTGGTGGCGACTGGCGGCACTAGCGCTGACTCATCCGCTTCGGCCAGCATTTACGCAACATGTACACATTTTTATAAAAGAACAATCAGCAATGTACATTGTACGATTTTGCTATCAAATCAAATCAAATAGCCCCTAAATTTCAAAAACGTAGTCAGTGTTTACAGTGGCCTTTAGAAAACGCGTTTTGAAACCCTTTCAAGTCCATTCAAATTATGGTGGGAGAATATAACGGTGTCTCACTCTAAATATTGGTTCAAACGCTTAATGAACAACAAATAATTTTTTCAGGTTTTAAAAACCCTAGGAAGTTAAGGGAGGATATC
>QKMV01000574.1:0-21166 GCA_003287335.1 Lednia tumana
CACACACACACACACACACACACACACACACACACACACACACACACACACACACACACACACACGCACACACACATCTCATGAGTTTATCTCCTCGATTTACAAGTGAATACCTTCAACGACATGTATTTCACCAAAACAGCGTATAGTAATACCAATATTTTGTTTGTTTTATTTCAAGCCCAAAAACGAATTTCAAATACCAGTCTTTTTGCACATGACTAAAATCACTTGTAACAATGTTTGCTTTGTGGGCTATTTTGATTACTAGCGTGTAACACAACCGCAATGTATTGTCATGCAAAATGCATGGTGTCATAGAGTCATGGCCATCCGTCGGTGGGTTTGTTTACTTATGCATTCGGTTTGGTACCTCACCGGCCAATGGACACTGGCTGCCTTTAGCGAGCCTTGTGCTTACACTATGGTAGTAACTTGTGCTCTACATCTGCACGCTGCAGCTCTCACACGGTGCAGCAATGCACTGTCAAATGGCATGTTGATGGTTTGCTCGATTTGGGTGTTGAGCATCGGAGGGCATTAAGTGCTACATAATTTAGTGGCCGTATCTCACCGAACTAGCCTGCCGTAATTACAAAAAAGCGAGGGCTTTTTTTAATGCAGAGGGAGCATTCTATAATTATATACTAATATAAGGCATGCGAAAAATTCAGTGATTTAGATAAAAAGCTAACTAACAAATTATTTAGGTAAGACAGAAATAACAGCTAGCTTTCTCTGCAAGAAATAGATGACTGCTGTGAAAAACTAATCAAAGGTAGATACATTCTTTGTTTCTTATTATATTTCGTGGCTGTGAAATTGGCAAAACTGAGCTTTCCTCAATTAATTTTACGTTTATATAATGGACGTTTCACTGCCAGCTTTTGGCAAGGTACGATGTACTGCAGTTTGCTATGTTTATTGCAACTCTAGTGTCTAATCACTATATCACCGATGGTATAAGATGAGAGGCTTCCCCAAATTTTCCTACGCGTGCAGAAAATTATATATCTTGCATAAAATCTTTTCTACTACACAAACTATTCGCACAACGCACTAGCGCTCACTGCTTTTAACCTTAAAGTGCCAAACTATTTCTCTGCACGTTTATCTCACAGTCATTTCATTTCACATCGGATCTTCAACCCTAAAATAAATATCGTCGGGGCGATATATTTGGCTTGCCCTAGTTACACATTTGTCCCCATCACTTCGTTTATCAGCGGCTGAACTGCTTTTAAAATCTGGCACAGATTCCAGAATTTATAATAATACATTCTTATTTACGATACATCTACCGACTTCTCATCCTCTACTTCCGGGATACTTTGAAATATCTATTTAATTATTAAAATAATCTATCAAAACGCTTGATTTTATAAACACAGAGCAGAGCCAAAAACCTTGTTAAGCTTTGTCAAAATCTAGAAACTCGTTCTGAAGGGGATTCGCTCCGCGCATTGAGATGTTGGCACCATTGCCAATGGGTTTAACGTGTTGATAAGTATGCCTTGCTGGAGGTAATCGGCATACGTTGGCAAAATGGGACGGAAACCTTTCAATGGATGGATTTATTTTGTGGATAGGGTGGGCAATGTAAAATCAACAGCCATCCATTTGAAAATGTGTGATAATGATCTAATTCTCATCTGACCGAGTGGGTTGAAATGTTCGATTCATCGGTTATCGTGAGATCACCGCAGTTAAGCAAGATTGCGCTGCGTCAAAGGCTGGATGGGTAACCATTCATTCCTAACCCCAGTTTTGTTGTAAGAGGTACGAGGGCTACAAGCTAGAACAACAGCTTCACTCCCCTTGATATCAACCTAGTGAAAGCACGGATTGTAGTGAAGGAATCCTGCTATTTAAGTTGTACCGTCCTACGGAAAAGATGGGAAGCGGTAGCCTACTTGATGCTTTTCGACAGTAGTGTAGGCTACGTGCCAGCGGCGGGTTTTCTTTCTTCTCTGTTAAAATCTTTATTACCCTCATTATCACCGTACCCATCCATCGACGTCATATGACCAATGCCACAGAGTGAAGAGTTGAGTGCGTTGTTTAACACCACACATTCCACCAAAACCTCTAATACATATAACCAGCCTAAACTCGATTGTTACTTCTTGTGTACAAGAGTAATGTCGCGTTATTCGATTCATAAAAAAGATATGAATCGCGGATCGGATCTAAGATTAGAAAGGTTAGTAACCCACTATGGGCATGCATGACGTTGAACAAAAAGGGATAGAACGTGAAATTTTGGTAACCATCCAAAAAAGGCAAGTCGGGACGCGACGACTCTTTTTGTTCTCACTCTGGAGCCGTTGCAAGGATTTTGTCTTCCATTCCATGCCAACGATCCGCGTGCTCCGAATGGGTGTAAAAGACCACACGTACTATAGTATATATATATATACAAATAGGACTGCTGTGTGTCTGACCTATCGCTGTGGTTTATTTGTTTTTGAGTTCCTCGCGAGAAAGCGGAAGTAGCGCCCATGCATGAGGAACTTGTGTATGGGGTTGAATGAGGGTCGCCGTCGTCGCTGAAGGTTGGGGTGTGTGATCTCTTGGGGCACAAGTTCGGGCCCTTGGGCGTCGCGCGATGCCATGTTTGGAACATATGCGGATGCCCGACTTTTAACTTCATGCGCCTTGACAAGATTTATCCCATGTTTGGGTTCAGGAAAAGTCCAGTGGCGTCTCGTCACGTCGAGTGTGTTCACGCCAATGCTACCGCGTGCTCAACTAGTGGAATAGGAATTCTAATTGGAGGTCTTGGAAAGTGTGGGCGTAAATTATACCCTGTCTAGAGTTATCACACCGTCAAACGTGTGGTATTGGCGGTTTTTTTACGAAGTTTATCGATATTCAATCATTATTCTACAACACGTATGTCAATCCTTCAAATTGTTTGTTTGCTCCCCACTGTCGTCGCGCAATGCAAAGACACCACAGATTTTCCACCTCATATATATATATACTAACTTGCTTCCTTTTAGTTCTTTTCGCTAAAACAATCCCATATTTCGTTTACACCGACTTGTAAATCGCCCCGGGACATACCATATCCCGGCGTTCCAGCCGGCTAATGGACATCCGTTCTGCGAAGGCAAACTGCGAAGTAGGGTTGCCAGTGCCCGCCGCGGTCTGCCAGTGCCCGCCGCGGTCTGCCAGAACGTCCTCAAGCGAGCTGCACGGAAGCGATCTTTGGGTCTCAGACTGGGAATGTGTGAAAAGTAACAATGATGTATATTCGGCGGTTATGTCTGCAGTGTTATACCAGTCCACCCAATGCCGCGGCGCATTCACGTTTCGACAAATACTATTGCTATTTTGCTTGGAGAAGACGTTCTTTTTAGGAATTTAAGACCGAAATATGTTGGGAAATAAAGAGCAACAATAGAAGCGATGTAAAATTAACCCTCGATCACTCTCTTGGGCATCTAGCATAACCCATAGCTGGAAATATAACTCACTTTTTTTTGTTAATTGATGTATCGCTCTCAGTAGGTGCAAGTGAGTCATCTGTAAATGTTATCGATTGATATAGATCATATGAAAATATTACTGTACTTTGGTTGGCGACTTGAAAGGGGTTTGATAAATCCCTAACGAATGCTCGTGTCACAATTAACGTTTGCCCCTGTCAGTGGGCAAGTACAATTATTTGTTAGTGTTTAAGGGCCAGTCAACCAATCCAGTGGACTTGGTTATTTTACGCCCGAGCTGATAGTCGGTTAAATTAAATTCCTTTCATTGGCTAAAATGTCTAAATTAGATCTAAAATGTTAATCTTCGTTAAAAATTTAATATGAATGTCGATAGTGTTAAAGTCTCATCCAAAAATTACCGCCAAGCTATGCTTCATTGCTAGAATACGTCTGTGGGTCCTATATTTACTGCATTCTACGAGGGTGCTTCACAGATAAAACATAGTTGCAGATCTCACATCTTGGGGCTGCTTTGCCAACGAAAAGATACGAGTGGATCAATGCAAACATTCTCATACAAATCAAAAATCAAAATTTTGTGACTAGTACCCTAATATCTATATGTTTCCCTGGTGTCTAAACTTTGAAACTCCCTACATATAATTTTGCCCTTCTGAGGATTCTGTGTTTATCAAGTCGTTGTTGATTTCGTTTGACTGAAAGTCAGACCTCTATAAAAATTGAAAATACGTTCAAAAAGACCGTACGATCCAAAAAAAAAACAAAACATAAAAAGGGTCTTATACACATTTAATAACTAAGTCGAAATTTTTGTTGAGTTCTACGCGTTGGGGTCGTTGGGGTTGTTGGGATCTGCGCTTGTGCTGGAAAAAAACGGTAATAAAGCGCTTGTATAGCTGCCTCTGCTCCCATTTCTCAATTTTACGAGTTAAGAGTAGGAAAAAATGCATGTGCGCTCTTTAAAGAATTGACCTAACGGTTCGTTGTTTTAGAATGTTTCTAATAATTTTGAGCTTCGTTAAAAAAGTTGATAAAGTTTAGTCATTTCTAAAAGAAAAACACACATTTGGTGCCTTTGCGAGATACAATGGACCATTTTCATAATTGTGGTATTTCTTAAGCTTGAGAATATTTTCATAATTGCCGTTCCATATTCTACTATTTTTATTAATTTAACCTAAATCATTTATGTACTTCTTATTGTTAATTAAGTTTGAGTCAATAAGTGCTAAATAAAAAAATGTCCCTATTATAAATTTGCATTGCAAAACAAATTTTAATACTCCTTATTGGCTCTGGAAAACCAAGTATGAAAATTGTCTTTATTCAAATTTAACGACTTGCAAAAAGGCGTAATCTAGAGCCAACAAGGCTAAATAAAAACGTATTCCCATAAGAAATACATTGTCAAACAAATTTTTTTCGTCTCGAATGACATTTTGCTATTGGCCTATAGACTATTTGCATGATGACTCTTCCAGCGTCAATAAAGACTAAGTCCAAACGTATCCTTATCAGAAATGCATTTCCAAACAGATTTAAATCGCCTATCTGGAATAGCAAATATGAAAGTGGTATATTAAAAAATGTGTCCACCAGATACGAAGTCAATTTGGTGGTGGAAGGGCCATGTTTTGCTCTGATTTTGCGTTGGACTATTTGCCGCGACTGTACGGCGGTTCAACTCGGCTAGGCAATTAGCTCGTCGTTGTTGTGGGGATATCTGCTCACTCGCAACTGAGCACTGAATGTGAGAGAAACATTTTTTTTTTTTTTATATTGATGTTTAGCGACGCACTGTGTTGACATCTGGCCCTGTGGCACTGGTCTATTGGCGTCGGTGAATGATACGGTGATAATGAGGGTGATGATGAACCGGCACGTAGCCTACTCCTGTCGAAGAGCACCAAGGGGACCACCGCTTAACGTCCCTTCCGAAGGACAGTACGACCCGAACAGCATAGGATTCCTCCACTCATCCGTACTGTCGAGAGGTGGATTGCAAGGGGAGTGAAGCTGTTGCACTAACTTCAAACCCTCCATCCTCTCTCCCGAACAGAAATGGACCTTGGTGTGAATGGTCACCCATCCAACCTTTCGTCCACCGCAATGTTGCTTAACTTCGGTGATCTCACTATAACCGGTGTATCCAACATGCCAAACCGTTCGGTAGAGAAACATTTCTGGTGTTAAACTGATTGGGTCGTATATCGGTTCAAAGAAGGCAAGGACAAGGTACTTCATGATTGAAATGAGACATAAGCGGCCAGAATATCTGAATTCTCTTGAGCACGGTCCATACCCACATTTTTATGAGAACACGATTTGATCCCGGCACATACTGAAGGCTGAAGCTGTACATAGGAACCGTGCAAGTGAAATGTGAAGCCGGGACCCAATTCTTAAGTTTTTAGGCATGCCAGTAGTTTCAGTCTAAGAAAACGATGCGCCGCGCGGCGCATGACTAAAAACTTGATATCAATTGTCAGCTTATTGTGTTCCTTCATTGCATTCCGCTTAAAACGTAAAGGCACGTTTTTCTTACATTTCTTCCTGCTATGAATTTCAAGCGATCTGTACCACTTTTAAAAATTGTAATTTATTTAGTTGCTCAAAAACGCTTGCTTTCGACCGGAGTCCAAAAGGACGCCGTGGATTTATCAGGGTTGTGTTGTCGGATAAGCTTCCCATTAGCTTGATTAGGTGTTAAGTAAGCGTAGGTACGCATGCAAAATTAAGTCGTTCATCGTCTTCAGTGCCAGTTTATTTTCTGACAAATTCTGCCTTAAAAATGATGTATTTACTCAAAAAACTGAAGTCCTGGCAAAGAAAATCCACACGTGTGATCCTGAAATTTCTCAACATCCGTGAATAATATTGAGAATGCAATCTGGACTTGAAGTCTTGTTGCCTGGTGGGACAAGCGTGGTACTTCCGATTCTAAGGTAGCAAGTTTAACTTCAAATCCAATCAAGGCGACAATTGATTTTAATTTTCAGAAGTTCACATATTTTAAGAAACAGGGATTGTTCATACAGCCTCGTGATGAAACATTTCGTGCTTTGAGCGAACGTTCCCAAAGGTTTGAGCAAACAGCCTCAAACTCTTACTTAGTATTTTTAAAATCGGTACTTGACGAAATGGCGCCGGTGGTAACGGGTAGTGCACGTCCGTCTGCCGAGCTGGGCCGACTGTTTCGCGTAGCCTGTTGCGTTTTAGTTCAAATATTGTTCCGTTTTTCTAAAGGGCGGTCGCGACCGAAAGATATTACATAAAATAGATCGTATGGTGACAGTCACGTTGTTTCGCGCACTCTTGATTGGAGTTGGATGGGCGGCTGTCCTTGAAACAGCCCTATGCTTCAGCATGGAGAGTGGCTTCGTTTTATCGGATTAGAGGTTCCGTAACGGACATTTCTCGTGCCCCAATAATGCTCAAAAGATTCTGAAAAAAATCCGTGCATTGAGAAAGGGTGAATAGAGGTATCTGACTAAACCACACCCCAGAGGTGCATTTAGCCTAGCCTCCAATAATTCCCAAAAGTTGCTTAAATGAGGATACTTAAAAAAAAATCATAGCTCCAAATAGGTTCCAACATTTGGACACTAAGTCATACCAGGTACCTCTATATACTCTTCCTCCGTGCACTATTTTTTCCCAGCTTTAAGGTCAATTTTTTTGGACATAAAAGTGTCTGATACGATCAGGGCGCTCAAGCATTGGCAAACATACCATAGTCAGCCATCCACAGCCTTCTTAATTGCAGGATTTCGTGAGGAATAAGCTGTGGGCTATCCGATAACTTGGTTTGCTAAAACATTTTGTCCCACATGAATTTTAAAGCCATCGTTTGCTCGTACGAACGATACGTCTTTTGTCAGCCACTTTTTCGGCGTATTTATCTTATTTCTAATTCCACGCCATAGACATTATTTCAACGCCCTAGCAAAAAAGTGCTGGAAGTTCGCTGTAGGTACCAAACCGGCATCATTAATGAAAGACTTAATGACGATGATCTTTATTTTTAGTTATTTCCCGAAATTCCTTTCTTACCGGCTCTTGTTTCTTTGTCACTGCCAACTACTATGGTTAATTATATATCTTTTCTTCTTGAACTTAAACTTTTAAGTCGCACAAGTTTTAATTACATTCAATCGAGACGAGTGTTCTGTTTTTATTGAATGCGAATGAATTATAAGCAATTATAAGAGAGTGCGAAGTTGGCAAATTGCTGTAGCTTATCGAATGTAACTTTGATAGCTATCAATATTATGGTCGTTATATTTACAAACTAATTCGGTGGATATTGCGAGAACGCCTTTTAACTTCGTATAATATTGGGTGAATGCACCGTTCAATGCAATTATCAATTAAAGGTACAACCGTTCAGCAACATTTAACAGTCTTCGTTTTATGTTAATTTCATTGAAAGCTGCACGTTTTATGCATGACTATTGTCGGACTGATGGTAGAGAGGCAGGTGTGGGGGGAGAAAAATCAAGAATATCGAGACATCAAGAGAAAATTACAGGCAAATTCAATTGCAGGGGATCTGAAATGTGTTGCTCCTTCCATTTGACAAGAACTGAAACTTCCAATTTTCGCAAGAACTGCATGAGTGCCGTTCCTTCTACAAATCACCATGGTACATTGAAAGTAATATTGTGTTTAGCAGCACTAATGCTACATCTGCGACTAGCTTTTAAAAACTTGTCATAAAATAAACTGCCATCCATGCAGCACCATGACCATTGCAATGAGGTACACTTAATCGGTTCACGTTTTAGTAGCTTATAGCTTTCAAAGCACTTTCAATAATTATCTACTTGTTTATAACAGCAGTGACCAAACACACACAATTACACGTATTAGTTGCCAATTAACTTACACAGTACAGTTAACTTCCCTCATAGCATGCCCTGTATATAGGTTTAGCACTATTCGAAAATTAATAGCATTTTCCAGGAGGCTGGATTCGAGCATAAAACAAAACGCTCCGATCGTGTAGATAATAATTATGAAGAGAGATTGTGTGGTCTAATAATTGCAAATTCGTAATTTGAAATTGATTTCGGTTAATAACAGAAAGCAATTTGCTTGATGCAGTGACATGACAGGAGGCATTGGGAGTTTCGCTTCCGAAATGGCGTTAGTTAGTCATACCTTCGGTTTATAAATATAACTAGATTTGTGTTTCGACAAATAGAGTATAATAGATTATTGTGCGTTTCGTATTTGTCTCGTGCTGAAACATGGACAACGAGACCGCTGTGGGAGTTTTGGCTTCGTTTTATGTCAATTACAAAGCTTTCAGAAGCTGTTTTCGAAGCTCTTTTAGCGATTGAATAATTTTATCTGCTTGTACTTTGCAACAAATCTGAAACTCACTGGCAAAGTTTCACAGTATGTTTTGCACGACGTTCATCAAATTAGTATGATATTTTACATCCGAAACTTTCTGTGACTTACAAACTACAATTTTTAAACAAAGTACAACTTACATTGGCTCATGGCTGTTTACCTTTGTACGAGCTGATTGTATCATCGTAATAATTCTTCATCTTCACGACACAGGGAGTACAAAAAGAAAACCACGTCTCCGAAACGGCGTCAGAGTTACTCACATGTGAAACGATGTCGAACTTGTGTTACGGGATATTACATTATAAATCACTTTGTTATTAATTTTCATCTCACGATTAATTATTTTCTAGGGGACGTATTAAAGTCATTAAAAGTTCGTACATGATTCTTACATGTGGGTAAAACGAAGAATGTTATGAAAGTGCACAATAGCAGAGAAAATTACTAACTCAATTTGCGTTTGCTAGCTACACTATGCAGAACGATGATTAAAATTAAATACTAATTTTACTTTGTGGTGAACGTTATTAGGATGTCAACTTTTTAATCAAATGCAAGTTATAACTACATTTTATAACTATGTATTTCATATTGCCTTTGAGGTCAATATGAGCGGTACACAACTTGAACTACATTATACCACTTAGTAATCAACCTTATATCAACAATATATTATCATTTTGTAGGTTTTACGCTAGACGCTGGAAGGAATTCTATAATATGGTTCAAAGTTTCATAACAATTAACGTGTCGCCATTTTATGGATGTGTGCTAAATCACTGAACAAACATTTATTAGGTCAACATGAAAAAAAACTCAAGAAATAAGAGTAGTTATCTCCGGCTATTTGAACGTAGTAGAACAAATCCTTAATTTTGACAGAAAAGTTATCAAACTCAGCATGAATCGTATTATTCTTCCCAAAGGCCGTCAAACTTTTGATATGTTTATAAATCATCGTTCTGCGATAGGGGAACAGATTTGGGGGCTTAGCAACTCTTGCTCAGCTTTAAAAGTCGCCTAGAGTTCGGACATTTTTTTTTCTCATGACCTGTGTGGAAGTTCCGGTCTAGAGTCTGGACCCACGTGATTCGTGCGATCAGTCGGGAGCGCAGTCAGGGGCCTGGCCTGGGTTTGGCGCATTACACCTGCATCAGAGGCTGCTTCTGAATGTTGTAAGAGTCTCGTTCTCACTTGTAGCCCATTCGTCGGATCTGTATTATGCCAAGTCGTGCAGCCGTGGAAATGAAAGGTGTGGAGATCACTGTATAAATCACTGGTTGTGGAGAGGAAAAAAGCGTGCAAGTCGTAATTTTTAAGTGTATGATTAATGGAGTAGGTGGAATGGAAATTGATTGGCCTATCAATATACAATTTGACACTCCTCTCTCGTTCTTCTTTAAACTTGTCGTCTGCGACATAGAAGCTTTGTACTAATTTGCCTCTCACTTTTTTGTGGTTTGTAATTCTACTTCGTGTCTTCCTATAATGGAACCTTTCGTTGTCATTTTATCGTCAGAGAACTTATTTGCCACTTGGATGAAATAGTATAAAATGTCACGTCGTTCGTGCAATTAAAAGTGAGAAGAAAATAGATGTAAGTTTTCTAGACCCGTACGTACCAAGTGGCAAATGCCAGTGCAATTGTTTGCTGAAATAGCAAAGTTTCTTCTTGAGCGCGAACGGAATGAATAGAAGTGCTAGAAATATACTTGAAAGGAGAAGGGGGAGGTTAATTGATCTGTGAAAGAGAATGAGAAGTAATGAACACGAACAAAGGTATAGAATGAGTTCGATTGACAGGCTGAAGTATAGAATAACAACGTTGAACGATGGCTTCAAGCTTAGAGCGTTTGATGTCAAAATGTAGCGAGTCAAAAACCAAGTTGGTTTTTCATAATTAAATGCTGACGGGATATATTATTATAGGCACACGCAACTTTCAAAACTGGTTGAAACTTTACACTGTAGAAACTTTAGGATATTATTACACCAGCCGTAAAGTATGAAGCAAATTTACTTTTCAACTTGGAATAGGCTCTTATTTATTGATAAAATTACTTAAGCCCATATGCGTATTTCTTCTAGACTTTTAATACTGTCGTAAAGGGCATCTCCTTTTTGTTGGCTTATGCCAAATAAAGTCTCGTCTTCGTGCGAATCGTAATGGTTTCCTCCAGCAGATATACCTTATTGGTGCTGAAAGTGCTTTCTTATCCCTGTACAATCACTTCGATTGAAGCAATTTACTGCTCCCACAAATGACGCACTAGTGTTATTTTATGATACGCACTCCCTACGTTTTGGACGATACGCGTGAACTCAAAACTGTTCCATACAGCAATTCGATTACCTGCAAGGTTTCATATAGCATCGATTGATTCGGTGGCGGCATTCAAGCGCCACAAGATTACCAGCTATTCGAGGAAATCTTCGTGCAATTGATCAATATTGATCAAATCCGCCATTGATATAGCCCAACTTATTATACTATGATATGTATGTAGTGAGCATACCTATTTGCGATTACTTTACTTCTTTAAACCTAGTTTCATGGAGCACATTCATACTTCTAGACGTTTTAGTGTATATTTGCCAAGCTGAGTAAATAATAAATAATAAAACGAATATATCATCAACCTAAATATAAATATATAATACTTCTTATTGTAAATAATGCTGACTAATAGCGGAACAAGTTTGAATTCATTATCTTTCAAGTGATATACGGACGCTCAGAAAACCGGAAAGTTCCAAAATCTTTCCCCAACTCGTTGGACGTGTTGTTTAGCGCTCATTATCGCTTTGCGAATTGATTTCGAGTTGATACAGTCACTATACAGTCATTTATATTTCCCAAGGGGTCATCTCCAGCCACTTGTATAATAGGCATAAATGCACACCTGCAAAGACAGTAGCACATAGGTGTGGTCAAACTTACTAACCACATTTGAAGGCTAACATGCTAATGGTCTTGATATAAACTTAATTCATGCTAATAAAATAGTAAGAAACTATTAATTTGTTATTTGAAAAAAACAACAAAAAGGAGCAGTGTGTATTTGGCGAGATGTTCGGCGGATGATTGGGTTGGGTGTATTCAGGCACTGCTCGTGAAGACAGTGGGTGTGAATAATGTTAATTCACCTATATTGTCCAGGTGTTATACTGGGTGACAACCAGTCTAGGTGGATCTCCAATAATTCCCTAATGATTTATTTGTGCATGGAAAGTCGATGGTGTTGTTTATGTACGTGCATCACCGTGTGTTTTATTGTTCCAATAAGCCGTAAATTGAGTATGTTATAGGTTTAAATCTAGGTCAGTCCGAAATTTAATAATGAAATTGTATGTGTGGTTTTGGATCAAAACTGGGGGACTAAAGGTGAGACGTTAATCCAAAGTCCATTTCGGCATTTCAGCAGCAACTTACAGGCCTCAATAATATGTTCGGTGGAAACTGAGGAAAACTCAGCCACGTCCATGTTTGATAATTTGAGTTTGCATTGTTTGTTTGGGCAATTTCCAAGCCTCTTGCTGCATAATTAATATCTTGTAGGATGACAGAAGGCCATGGCATTTAGTCTGCATGTTCCAAGCTCGCAATATCTTCAACCATGAGCCAGCGCTCCTTAGTTCTGGATTTCTATGCAGCTGGATAATTAAACCTTGACAAACACCCATAGCGGATAGTAGAATTTGATTTCAACCACCCAAAGACATTTCGAGTACGTATCTAGGATTTCTATTGACGACTAACACATAGAAAATATGAAAATGTACGAAAGAAATTTTCATCGTGAAGACATCTTTTACTCCACACAAAAACCAATAGTTTCACAAGGTTCAAGCTTCAATCTCTTGTTGGACTGAAAACCACACTAATATTCGCCATATTTCTGATCACAAAATACTAAAATAAACTGTTGTATCAAAAACGAAAAAAAAAATCTTCGACACATGTTAGTTTTCTTGTCGTGGCTCTTTATTGGCGCTCTTTCTGCCATATTCCCATTTTCCTTGCAATTTCCTCATTGAATAAAATAAAACAAATTACATTTTTGTCTGGCTTCAAGTAGTTTTCTTTTTGTTTATATGGCATCTGATTATTTTAAGAACCACATTTTTTATATTTTGTAGGTCGTATTTTTCCCCGTTTTCCTTTACGATAATATGTTAACTTAAACGACGTGTAGCGGCTGATCTTGTTTCCGTAGATATTTTGAATTAAGTGAAGATTGGAAGTGACATTACAACTTAAATAATAATATGTGATGATCGATACACGTCTTATGAATGGAGGAAGGTTGACTGCACCCAGAGACAAACACACCTTACAAATCATATTCACCTATATATGAGTGCAACGACGACAGACGTTCGGAACTACCGTTCGTCTCACGTAGTAAAAACACGTCATGATTCGAGTACTTATCTAATTGCAGTTTCTATTTTCAAAGCGTATTTATTTTTCATTTTTATTTTACACACATCACGCTTTGCCAAGTATGTTCTTGCTACTACCCACTAAAAAACGTTTCTCTGTTCTCGATGCATGATTTTAACATAAATTATCCTTGCCATCCTGCATATAGTTATTGTGAATCTCTAGTATACCTCCTTTCTGCCAGACTGTTAAGGCGACTGCCATGGCCTTTACACTTTACCATGGTGCACTTCATTTCAACATGGCAAGGTTATATGATATTGTTAGTATTTATCTTCATTCATAAACCTGGTATAAGTTATAATCAGTTTTTAATTTGCAAGTCGTACCTATGAAACAATTTGAAAAGATTGAACTGAATTCTTATTTTGTATGATTACAAACAATACTTGAACCAATTAAGGGCATCATCCATGAAGCTAGTTTACTCAAAAGCCACGAATAAGCAGAAGAAAGGCTTCACGCTGCTTTTCTTCTACTGTCGCTATAATTACCGTGTGCAGGATGATAGCGTATCGTTCCAATGCGTGGAACCCCTTTGACCAAATACAACGCATTTTTAGTGATAAAATTGGTTCATCGTTTGCAAAATTATGCTACTAAAAGAATCATGTTGGCTATTATTTCAACCCCCATATAAATAAGCCATTGAGTTGTAAATCCAATGTTACAATGTCGTACCTCGAGATGCTTTTATTGTCATAATAATGTTTTATGAGACTCTAATGGCGTGCTATATTTTTATACCTAAATTTGGTAATTCATGAAGCATGCTTTCGGTGGCGCACACAACACGTATATTTTAGAAATTGTTTGCTGTCGTAATCGGACTTGCAATATCGCTTACGGACTGCGATAAAAACTCATAATGCACAAGATAATTCATGGATGATATTTTTACTGGATCTAAAATAATAAAGATCTTAAAGCAATGATGGATTCCATGAAAGAGCCCGAAGTTTTGGCGAACCACTTGCTTATGGAGTAGGGATCATTTCAAGCAAAGTAGGAAACATATTTAGCCGCGAAATCTATTTTCTTTTGTGTGTTGCTCGTGCTCGTCAGTTTAGATTTAAAAAATGCATGTGCCAATTCTATCATCGACGTCGTGGCTAGATGTTCCGTGCTTCGTGGTTTGGCATTGTTCTGAAAGAACGCCTTCCCAAGAGTCCCCCATCGACGTGAAAGACGGGACATTAGATATTTTGTAACAAATCGTATAAGTTTGACTAGATGTGTTAGTAAAAAAAGGGTGCATATACAGCATACTTCGAACAAACTGCAAACTGTCAAAATCAGATTAAATTCAGTGGAGAACTTGTATACAGAAAGAAAACTCTCGGTGGAATTCGTTTCTTGAAAAGTCCACTGCCAATTCATTCGGTTGTTTGCTGAAAGGTTCGGCTGCAGTGCCGTTGCATATTTTTGCGAGTCACGTGGCGGCTAGAGATATATTATTACGCCCACACTAAATAATAAAATCATGTTATAACGCATAGCTTGAATTCAAATAGGAAACAATTTCGCAGCCAAAATTGTCTAGAATTTTATTTTCCATTTGCCATTTTTCGCTCCCTTTTACCTATGTTTTTTTACGCTGTTTTTCAATCTCTCTTGTGGCCAGCGTGAAATCCGTCTCGGCCGCCCGCTCAAAGAACCGCTCCGCTGATTTTCCCCGACCATCGTCCCCGAAAATTTGCATACTCCAGGTCCACGGAGGTTTATACGCCAAAGACCCTTTTGTTGTCAATGATGTTTTACATGGTGTTTGACATTCATTTGTATGCGTTGAACGTGGCTGAAGCAATTTAGAAGCATTTGCCTTGCTTTTTACTCCATTTTATTTTATCTAGGTGCCCATATTGTAATATCTATGCCCCACAAATATATTTGCATTTTTATTTCGTATTCCGTCTATGGTCGAGCCACATTATCCTTTGGCCTAAATTTTCAATGTTTTTTTTTGTAAATGTGACTGTTCTTGATATCACTTGCACGATTTTGCTGCGCCGTAGTTCCCTATTTTCCACTTTCTTCTGGAATAGGTGTCGTCTTATACCGACAATGTGATCCGCTTATGAGCCAACTAACCGTGTCTGATCTGTCATGTCTTGCAAAAGCATATTTAATTCAGATGTCTTTTGCAATGCAAATCGGAATCAGATATACCCTCTATAATAATGTCGTTTACCTATATGTCATCATTATCTTGGCAAAGAGACTTCGCAACCAAACCATTTCAAACGAGGCAATAAGACGTACACAAATACCAAGTTTGTAATCACATAAGTCTCAGTGCATATTTTATACTAATACAATACGAAACTTAACTGAGTTACAAAGTAAAGATAACTAACACAAACTAAACACTTTTTGTTTTTCTTCTAAAAGGATTGTCGTAAACTTGAATAGTTCTCTAGAGACTGCAGTATTTCAAATTTTGAATAAAGTTGGGTCGAATTTACATATGGAGCTTACGAATTTGATAATTGTATTTGTTTATGAGACCCAGTTTTGAAGTTACCACGAGAGTGTCATTTTTGTACACATTTATCATTCCCGGTTAAACTTCATAAGTGAATTCTAATAGTATTTTCAAAAGAACTCTGTAGCACCCAAGTTTGCCGATTCACTGATCTCAGAATTAAGTTACACTGAATGGATGTTTACAAAAGCTAGCAAGCGCTGTGACATCCCAAGCTGAAATATGCCAACCAAATCTCATTAGCAGTGGGAATTTATACAATTAATGGAAAGCAGTATGAAATGTTGTTTCATAATTGATGTAAGCACTCGATTCAAATTCAAGATGCGATATGCGAGTAGATATTAATATTCAAACTGTTGTAGTTTAGAGTTTTGTTTGTGTTAGTGGCAAGTTGCGTCAACTTCCAGAAACTGGAATATTGCGTACATTTTATTGTTAGATAAAAGATAATTATTTGAGAATTTTCAACAATTTTTAAAATAAATCCTGCCTGAATTTAAAATTGGTAAAATGACAAGCTATTTATATATCTAGGTATGTTATTCATAAATTTCCTTTTTACACCTTTTATCATTAACGATCTTTCGCCCTTATTCATCAGGGAGCTTATTCAATTTCCATCAGTACGGTATGCGACAAAAGATTATATATCATCTTGATGACAATTCAGATAGTAAGTAAGCTTTACCGTAATTCCCACGCCGCCTAACGGAAGGATTTGAAATCTCTTCTTGCTTTTAGAAGGGAAAACTTCCGTAAAACCACGCCCTGCACTGAAAGCGTGTTGTCTGATGAAAATGCGTGTAGTATGCAGATTTCCCGGCAGGCCAATACATCATTGCCTCAGCTGATGTGCAGTAATACGCATGAATTCATTTCATAATGCCTGTCTGTGGAGACTAGCTAACCAATCCTCCATTTCCACGCTCTACACTTCAGGTCTTCATGCCATGATGCCATGATCCCTGAGTGTCTACAGCCTCCTACAGCCTGTTTCCGATAAGAAGCCATCTGGAGGAAAATTTAGATATGTGGAAAGACCTGTCGGCTTGGAGTTCACTGCATTCACAAATATTTTCTGGAGAACTTTGGCACATTCGTCATGATTTAATTCAATTAATTTAAGATTGCAAGCATTTTTGTACACAAAATAAATATTCGGTTCGTGTCTTGTGAACTAGACATTTTATAATGAAAATGATATTTCATATTCAAATTTTCATTCGTTTTCTTCGCCTTGTCTGCATCAATTTCAGACGAGCCCATCTTCATTAATAACTGCGTCGTGTTTTGGAACGAACACTTTTGCGCTCCCAGTAATTTTTCATTTGATATTAATTATTTAGAGAAGTCATTTATTAAATGTGAGAGCTTTTTATGAGACGCAGTGTTTCTATTCTACACACAGAATGAATATGATTAAAGGAGGTGGAACTCTAACTCATAGAAAATACGTCTGATAAAATAGTTGCGACAAAAAGACAGAAATTCTGAAGTGTCTTGCTAGATGTTTTTAATGTCTCCGCCGGGAAAACGCAGAACAAGCTTTTCCGAGTTTCCTTTTGTGCGTGCGATGCGTGTGCCGCACGTGTACGCCTCGTGCACGAGCATCTCCTGTCAACGTCAAAATACTTTCGCATTCCGAAATTGAACACATCTCAAAGGTGATGCGTTACCGTTTGCTTCACTTCCCTGTGTATTGCGAAGAGCTTAGGTATACAGATATAGACGTGGAGGTGCCTTTACTTGTTCGCGAACGTGTGATATTGTTCATAAAACTGTTCACTTAACTGGATAAAACTGCTAAGATTGCTAAGAACTGCATTTATGTGGCAATTAGTGGACTTCTTAGCAGTTTTAACCAGTTTAGTGAACCGTTTTTAAGACAAGTGCTAAGACTAGGAAGTAGACATGTGTCAAAAGAAATTGATCTACGATATTGTTGTTAGTACACAGCTGAATTATCAAGGTCTTTGAAATATTGGTGAGTCGGGGGTAATGTCTGGGGCACACGCGCGTCCTCTGTCAAAAGATCGCATAAGACACCCTTATAGTTCACAAATAGTATGCGCCATTTCTACAAATGAAGAGTCATTGTTATATAATGGTTCCAGGCAGAAAAGACATTTTCCATATTTTCGTATTGGTTTCCACGTTTTCTCATGTCGTATTGGGTATTTCACATTTTCTTCGTTTCGTTTCCCATCGGATGCTCGTCGTTCTTGCGTATTCCATTTGCCTCATTTTTATTTAAAAATAAAATTTCCATTTTCCCACTTCGTTGCATCTATATACATGGTAGCTTTGCAGTAATAATACGCTTTCCGGGAAAACGCCTGAAATTATTCCAGCCTGTCTCAGCAAAGAGCCTTCCAATGTCCCCGTAATAATTATTTCGCCTTCGGGAGTATGCGGCAGCGAAAATTATCCGAACTTGAAGACTTTGTTTTATTTGGTCAACGGCTCAGTGCCCTTTCGTTTGCTTGCTTTGTATACCTATTCCTTATCCTGAAGCGATCTCACAAAATTAGTTTTGAACACATATCTCTACATATTTTTGTTGACATTTTCTTGGTAAACTCTACGCTAGAAAATTAATAGGTAGCCCCAAACAACGACTAAGTACAATCTTAAAACTTCTGCGATGAAAAATATTCTTTTCGGCCTCGAGACAAGATAGCTGTGCCGTGAAACTGTTTTTTGTTCATATCATTACAAAGCTCATGCGAATGAAGTACAAATAAAGCTTGCTTTAATTAAGAACAACCCAAATGGAAGTTGTATGCAACTACTTCGTGCGAATTCCAGTAGATATCTCTACGGTTACAAGTTACAACCCAATATCTTCTCGCATGTGCGCTTCGTACCTATAATGAAAGTAAATGCGCGTCTCACCTTCATCCATCCCTCGAAGTTCAAACTTTTCGTAAGGGGTCGAAGCCGTAACTCTCCCTACATAATCCATAACTTTCTCCTTTTGTGGAGAACTTCTCCAAAGGCTGTCGTGCATATTTAAACAATATTACATCAATTATTGTGTTGTATTATAGAAGGCGACGTGAGGAATGCTACGCCGCCTTTTAAAGGTGCTTCTCTGGGAGTTGATGCAGTTCACGACGTGAGAGGATCTTCTCAGTCTAGACACGCATTGCATCTTGTAAAATGCATCGTTATACTACATGCAGTTTACTCTGAGAGTCATTGCCTTTTATAGGCTGTATTCAACTGCCTGGCAAATGTTGACAAGGAACGCAAATCTGACTGAGATTGCTGAAGGAAAGAAGTGTTGTTGAAGAGTTAAATTTCTGGATTGTATAGCAATTCTACGCCTGATAAATGAAATAGATTTGGATTAAGATTTAATGTCCATTGTATCGCGATTCGCTAATGTTCTTTCTTTTGCTTTCAGGTAAGCGTAATGGAAAACTTGAGATTGCGTCCTAAACATGGCTACGACTGTGCCGGTAAGATGTTAAGAGGAAAGATCCTGTCGACAGAAATCGGCGTAGCGCCAATGCATTAGCATGATGAGCTGCGCAAGAAATCTTGATCAAACCAATTTGCGTGTATACCTATGCTGGCTGTTACGTTGAAGACAGCCTACGATAGCGAGCGAGGAGGCTGTAGAAAAAATAATAAACTAGATCTCAAGGAATAAACTTTTAAAGCCAATTACACGGCTAGTAATAATTTTAAGAATATTAAAATCACTTCAAAAATACCTGCTTACTCGATTTTTGAAGTGATTTTAATATTCTTTAAAATAAACTAGATCTATTTGGAAGCAGATTTCTCAAATTTACTTTCGTCTTCCTGCATGGCCATCTAAAAAGACTGAAACTGACCATTTAAGCCTGCCTCTTTTGGCGGTTTTTGCTGAATATATAAAAACGGCTTCCGAATTGAGCTCGTTGTTCTTTCATCTCCAACTCTCTCGCTTACTATCATAGGCTATATCTTCAACGGTAAAGCTAACAGAGGTATACCAAACTGTGCTGTACGTCATATTCCATGGATGAAACCCACGAGCCTTAATAAGTAAAGCATACGAATTTTAAAAGCAAATTGTCACTATACAATTTTCCTTACAAGGTTTCAACGTAATTTTCCAGATATTTAACAACAGCTAGAGTTTTTTATCGCATCTTGTTATCTAAGAGGAAATTAAGGGCGAAAGGAGTAGGACAAATATCCATTTTTTTATTTAATGGTTCATTCGTGTCAGTAAGCAATATTTCATTTCTGCACATTGCTCGAAAATATATGGTGTGTGATCTCATCATATAATTGCCAAGATGCTAATGACCCAATTTGCATAGCCAATATAACTGAAATTAACATCGACTACCTTCCGAATTGTTTTCTCAAAACTATAGAATAGCGCTAATAGTGAGGTAAATATTTCCACGAAGAACTAAAAGAAAAACACTTAAATCACGGCTGAATGCTTGGGGAACCATTAAAGAAATTGCCGCATTTGCATACGAAATCCAGCATCAGAATTCTTTTAGGTAAAAAAGGCGTTTACTAGTTTTTTTTTCAAGCATACATGCGAACTACTTGTATTCCCCACCAAAGATTTTATTTTTTCGTATAGAAGATCGATGTTTATACCTCATTGTTTTCTGTGTTAATTCTTCAGCTGTAGTTGGGCGTACAATTTTTCTCAAGTTCGTGAAACGTTAGATTCTGTAGAAACGTTAGAACTGTATGAAGGAGGAAGTACTATAAATTTGGCAGTTGTTAAACTATAGAAGCATATTTATTCTCGGCGATTGGATCATTTCAACCTCTGGGTGCACCTTTTGATTTTAAAAAAAGTAAAGACACATCATGACACCATAGAGGTGTAGCGATTAGAACAACAAAACGGATGACAAATGTTTTCCGAAGTCGATAGAGAAAGTAGAAACACTGTTAGTTTTCTTCTTCGCTTTTCAAGAGTTTGTGTTCTAAGGTGTAGGTGTAAAATGAAACGCGGAACCACTCCCAAGTACACCTAGGGTGAGAGGAGGGGTAGCCGAGGGTAAAGTTTGCACGCACTAATCGATAGGTTTACGTTATAAGGCTTTTTTCTCAACTTTCTCGTCTTCATTGCGTTCACGATGGATAAAAAGTCAAGTATGCTAAAATTCCTAGCAAAAACACGACAAATGTTGCTTATAACTCATGTTGTATATATCTATAGATTGAATCTATCATCTATCATCTGTGATTGGATGAAAGTTTTGGCGGTTCATGATGTTCACGTGGCAGTTCATGACATGTGGAAAAGGGCTGTGCGGTTTTAAGGAAATGAAACATAATAGTAGAATTCATATTTAAAAGACATACACCGAACGGTTTGGCATGTTGGATACACCGGTTCTCGTGAGATCACCGAAGTTAAGCAACATTGCGGTGGACCAA
>QKMV01000575.1:8957-21160 GCA_003287335.1 Lednia tumana
GCAAGCCGGCTAGAGAGTCAAATTTCACGTTACACACCCACACACACACACACACACACACACACACACACACACACCGTGCTAGCGCCGTCACCACTCGTCCGCCGCGCGCCGTTCGGCCCAAGGAAAGTAGTTCACGTGGAAAGTTTGTCCAAGGTGCAAGACAAGTTTAGTAATTGGAATTGGAGTTGGAGTTGGATCGGAGGGCCGGGGAGCACAATTAGTGATACGCCGATGTCTTCCTGCGTGGCGCGGGCGGGACGCAACTTGTGAATGTCAAACAGCTGGCGAGGAGGTGCGAGCTGTTATTAATTCAATTCCTTCGTGGAAACTGGATTCGAACAAATTACAATGACAATTGAGACGGCGAATTTGTTCGCTCACACAGATGCCACAAACCAACACCAGTCGGTGTTGGACAATTGGCGTCAGCATGGCGACAGCCAATCGGAGCAACTGTTTTCTTTAGCTAACCACCACGTAACTTGGTACCAACCGGAAGCTGAAATTTTGTCAACGCTAGATTGAGTGGATGACACGAAAGATTGTGCTTGCGTTGCGGGCTGGAAAAGCAGCTACCGTATAATGCAAGTCGGCAGTTTGATCTGTGTTTTCAAAGTCTTTATTTGAACAGTTGAAACTTGAGAGAAGAGCCATTGCTAAACTTCCCATCTCTATATGCTAAAACCAACATACTATAACACGGCTACCCAATAGGCAAGTAAACTATTTCCCTCACACTGTGCAATTTATGCAATTCTAATTATCATCCTGAAATTTGTGCAGGGCTGCTTACATGAAATCACTCTAACTACTTGCATAAATGCAAATATCTTAAGTACATACGCCATGGAGTGGGAACGTCATAATATTGAGTCCAAGACCCAGTTCTGTTCGGGAGAGAAGTGAAGGGTTTGAAGCTAGTACAGCAGCCTCATTCCCCTTGATCAACCTCTTGAAAGCAAGGATTCGTAGATAAATCCTGCTGGTAGATTTGTACCATCCTTCGGAAGGGACGTTAAGCAGTGATCCCCTTGGCGCTTTTCAACAGGACAAGGCTACTTGCCGGCACCGGAAGTTCATAATCACCCTCATCATCACCCATCACTCACTGACGCCCATAGACCAGTGCCACAGACCCAACTGTCAGTGCCGAGCGTCCATCAAGCTTACCAAGAGTGTATTTGCACGTGGACGCGGATGATGGGCCTGTTTCAATGATCTCTATGTAGCTTTTGACTTTTGGCCATCTCTTTCGATCTCAGTGCAAATGAGAATGGCAACATTGAAGGCGTATCAACGTCCCAGACCCCCACCCCGGTCTGTTCGGCAAAAATTTGAGTGTTGGATGGTCTGGAGTCTTAGCGAGGCTGTACTAGATGATGGGCCTGAAGTGCGGGAAGACCATACGAACTCTCAAGCCTTGAGGCTCCTCGGAAGGGGTGGGAATGGAAAGCGAGCTGGTAAGGAGACGGCCGTATCCTTTTGGTAGAGGAACTACCCCAGTATTTGCCTGGAATGGCTGTGAGAAATCAACGGAAACCCACAACCAGGGTTGCCGGTCACCAGAATCGAACCCAGGACCTCCTAGTTGCAAAGCAGAAGCGCTAGCCGCGCGGCTACCGTACTTGGGAGAGAGGCTGGAGGGTTGAAGGATGGAGGGTGGAAGGTTGAAGTAAGTGAGCATGGAGGTTGGGGGGCATCTAGGCTAACCCAGGCTGTAATCGCACGTGAGCCCGTTCAGAACACTCGGGAGAGAGGTTGGGGGTTTGAGGTAGGAGGGCTGTAGGTTGGGTGGCTGGAGGCTGAAGTATTGGAGGTTGAAGGCTGGAGGCTGAAGGCCTAGACGTTTGGAGGTTTGTCGCTGGAGGCTGGAGGGCTACATGGTTGGAGGCTTGGAGGTTTGAGACTTGAGGTTCAAGGCTGCAGGCTGGAGGGCTTCGAGGCTTACCCAAGCTATACTCGCACGTGGGCCCGAAGAGCACGTGCGCGCAGTCTTTGGCGTACGCGTCGACGGCCCTTGCCGGCCCGTAGACGGCGTCGCAGCGGTCGTCGCGCGCCAGCAGCGTGAAGTTGACGAACTGCGGCAGCACGCCACGCTGCTTGACGGCGTCCAGCCCTGCATCCAGCGCGGGCAACACGTGGTCCAGCGACATGGCGAAGAAGTTGTCCTTCGGCAGGATCACGGCGATGCGGATCTCGCAAGGCAACGTCGGGTCCGTCCAGTCGCATTGCGTGACGCACTTGCGTTCGGTCTGCGAGCTGTTGTCAAGTTCGCACGACTGGTTAGCGTCAGCACCAGCGGAGCTCTTGGTCAGGTTCACGTTGTATACGTCGACACCGCTAGCGACGTCGTGTTGACCGGAAATGAACGCCGAGGAGTCGCCGGCGATAAAGGAGACGAGAAATAAAAGTGAGGTGGCCCAGTAGGAAATCGAGTTCGTATCGCCAATCATCACCTTTCTCATTGAAGACCGCGATTTAGTGTTGAGTGCTTTGAAAGTTGACTTGGATTTTTATTTTCTTGGACGCTTTCTTTCGCTCGCTTCCACCTCGCAATTACTGCTTACCCTGCGAGAGGGTAGTTATAGTCGGCACGGCGGTACCCTTCAGATACTCGCCTACTTCTGAACAGGTCGCTTCGCCATGTCGAACGATGGACATTCCTGGCTGTTAATTAAAATTTTGCTTCTTCCATTCTTCATTAAAAAGTTGTATCATTGCCGCGAGATGATATCATGAATTTGACAGAAGGTGCTGAATTGATAAGGCGCCTAACCTCAGTTCTCCGCTTACGCCATTCTAATTGAACAGTCACGCTATCGCACTTCACTCGCGTAATTCAATAGATCGCAATTGCACGACTTCGTCGATTAATTAGGAAGTTCATGAAAATATATCGAACCTCGTCAACAGTTTCACAACGATGCATTCTGCTCAAAAATATGCAGCACGACGCTATAGAACATTGTCACGTCAAGATCGAAAACTGTTGAAAATATCGACCAACGTTCCAATTCGAGATTGCTTTATCGCACGCGGTAGCACGTGGACTTACGGCTCACTTATCTCCACGTATTATAGCCGCAAAATAACTATACCATTCCGGATTAAATTTAATATTTTATCAACACGATCCAATTTAATATCTCGACGAACATTATTATCTGCAAACAGACTCGCAATATTTGCACACATAGCTATTTGTTCGTTGTTATTTTTGTATTAACACTTCCAATCTGTTTTAAAATGGAGCTTATATCTTCACGTTGCATCAAATGTACGGCAGGCGAGTGGGATGTCCCGTGACGTTGGACCGACGGACGCGTCGCGACGCCTGGATAGACGTCTCTCGACCGACGCTAGGCCAGCACTGGCTAAACGGGGCAGGCAGACAGGCAGGCAGGCAGGCAAGCAGGCAGCGAAGACAGGCGCCCCATGGCGCCCAAAGGGGCGTAACTACCGAAACCAAATCATCGTGTCACGTCTTCATCGTCGCTTGTCGATTCTAAGATAACAACACGGCGTGACGCGGTGTTGTGGCTGATAAAACCAAGGCGATTGATTTTTTCGTGTGGGTGGGAGGAAGTGTTATCTGCCTATCTCGCTGCCACCGAGCATTCTTTGGTCGGATTTCAATATGTTGCTGGATGTTTACGGAATGTTGAGGCAGTCGGCGTTCCAGTAGAATTGCGACACAGTTGTCGTGAAAACGCCCCCCCCCCCCCCCCCCCCCCCCCCCCACTCCCTACCACTAACGCCACCGCCAAAAATGTGTCGTGCAAAATGGTGCATAATCAGTGCAATATTCCTAGCCTATCCACATCGAAAACTGTTCGTGGGACGGACCAACTTAATTGACCCTCAAAAGAGTGCCCATGGTATTAATAAACAGAGCGCTAACTCAAATCCTCTTTACGAAGCGCTATTACCGCAGGCATATTTTTCAAGATTTATCTGAATTGTCAGCGTTTTCGTGTGTCTTGGTGTGAAAATGGAGCCCGCTGAAGAATAACTTTACCCATGGATTTCCAGTCAGCAGAATTAAACGTTTCTCTACTATCCGCGTGTTTGGGTGATGTGATGCACTTGTTGACCGTTGAATGTGCGATGTCCCTCGACTGCAATATTTTGTTCTTATAGCGTATTTCCGATTTGAACAGCTAGTACATAATCAGCCCCCCCCCCCCCCCCTTCCCGGGCCCCCCAAACCTTAGGGGGGGGGGGGCACTCCACTGCGCCACTGCAGTGTCGATGTGACATTTTTGTTGAAAGTTGAAGTGGGAATCGTTCCAACCCAACGAAAGTGCATTTAAAGAGCATTATTTGCATCCTTATCTGGCAATGATTTTGTTGCTGTTCCGCTAAAGATGAATTCTTATTTACTGCATTGCTCCTGCCTGATACCAACCTGCAAACAGAAGGTGCAGGCAAATCGATAACGAGTGTGCCAATTTGCTCAGTGCGATTACCAGATCGCGGCTAATCACGGGTAGAGGCAAATTGGTAGGCTAGCGCACAAAGGTATCGTACCGACACTTGACTTCCAAGAGTAAAATAACACCGGGCTTAAGCTGGAATTCATTTGAAGATTCACTTTATGCATGTGATAATACCAACGACATTTGGCATGATTTCATGAGTATGGCATCAAATCTAAGGTTCGAAGAGAACATTTCAGAAGTGCAGAGAAATTCACGACAGATTAAGGTCGGGGAAAGGGCAACTGGGAAAACCGATCCGATCCGATTTGAAGTTTATTTTAATTACTACAGCTAAACTGTAAGTAGCAGAAACACCAAACTTGCTTACCTCCACGAGAATCTAACTGGCTTTTTAAAAAAATGTGTTTCAATTTTTTTTTATTTATCAGTTTTAAAAAAATGATTTTAGTTGAAAAAATGATAAAATCCCACTTAAAATCAGGTTTCTAAAAAAAGCTAAAATAACAAATATTTCCAATACATCTTTTTAAAAAGCCAGTTGAATTCTCTTGGAGGTAAGCAAGTTTGATGACTCTGTTACTTACAGTTTAGCTACAGTAATTAAAAGGAACTGCAAATCTTAAGAATATTAAAATCACTTCAAAAATACCTGCTTACTCGAGGATCCTCGAGTATCCTCGAAATCCTCGAGTAAGCAGGTATTTTTGAAGTGATTTTAATATTCTTAAAATTATTACTAGCCGTGTAATTGGCTTTGAAAGTTTATTCCTTGTCAACTGAAAATCTGTTGTCTTTTTTAACCTGCCCCTCCCGCCACCTTAAGAACTTGTTCCGATGCGACTTACTTGCCCTCACCGAAAACGGGTTCATTGTAACCAGAAAATGTACTTCGCATAGTTAGAAATTAGAATGATGTATTTGTGGCAGAGGCAAACGAGCATTGCGGAATTGTAAAATAAAAAAATAATCAAAAACTCTGTGTTTAAACATAAAAAAACCACTCTCAGATGGCCAACAGGTCCCATGACTTTTGAAATGTGTCAATAATGTTTAAGTCTACGTAGCGTCTCAGTGAATAAAATTACGTACAGTTTATAAAATTAAATAAAGTTGCACCATAATAAAAGCCACGCATCTAGATATCACAATTGTAGTTCGTCACCTTATAAAACTCAGTCATATTGTAGATGGCATCGTTAACCAGGTAAAATTAAATTCTTGATTTGAATGTGTCCCTATTTGTCTCTAAATTTTTCATGTCATTTGACAGGTCATTATAGATATGAGCATACTAGCTGGATCTCTTGCCGTAACGGTAAGCCTGCCTCTTATGATGCCTATTATGCCTAGTGCCTCTTATGATATAGATGTTGCCCTTGTTTCTACTATTGCGCTCATGAACTTTCTGTTTTGTTTTTTTAGTACCCTGGAAAGTGAAGCGAATTTTTATTTAATGAATGAGTAGACTGACTTCTAATATGATATGAGTTTATTAATTGACATGAGACTGATAAAGGAAGGCAGATTCAGTAGTTTATAGCCTCTAGTGCCATTTGACTGGGTTTAATGGCTTGATACTAGCTTCAGGTGTTTTTGTTAAAGAAGGTAGGTAGGTAGGAAGGTAGGTTTCAGGAATGCCTTGGTTTTGTGGAATATTTTGCAGTTACACTTGTCCTGTGTGCATAAAATGTACCTCTATGTTTGGTGATTAAGGACCCGAATTACAATGCCTAGCTAAGTTCAAAAAAGTTAATCTACGAAATTAGGTTAGCACTTACAATTTAGCCTCATACTTATCCTCCGGTTAAGTCACTAGCCAGACGTTGTAATCGAGACCCTAATTAACCCGGCTCAACGCGTAGGTAAGTAACTAGTGGCTACATGCCGTTTTCTCCGATTCTCTGTCGTCATCTTTCTCCTCTCCATCCGTTTGGTTAGCAATGTACCTGCAGGCCATTTGTAATAGGTCATCCTTTTGTTGTTATGAAATGTGTATTTTCGTAATTCCCACAATGAACGTTTGAAGTGACTCTCGAAGAGCATGTATGTCCACAAGTCAAGCATGGGTCACTTGTGGTCAGGGGTCAGCGTGCTGAGGTGGGATGTTGTGCAAAATTTTATTGCGCTACTTGTTATTATTTTTATCACAATTTACCTTGAATTGGTGATAAGGGTGATAAAGGGGTGATATTTTTAATGGCGTGTAAATTCCACACACTCCTGATTTTGCCAAGTGGTACCTATAGGACGAGCCCTGGCTCACTATTTAATATTTATTGAAGATTTCGCCATGAAAATTACAAACATCTGCTTTGACCAATAAGTGAAAAGCCAAGTTCACTGAAAATGGTATTGATGTATGGGAAGGAGGGATTTGGACTGACACCTCTGGTATTTTTATTTTTACTGTAGTATTAAGTATTGAAGTAAGAATTCCGAAATCATTTCGATTAGACAAGCTTCAAACTAGGCGCGCTTTTGTACGCACCATCGGACACCTGGGCATCTCCCGCCCTCTCTCGGATAACTAGTAACTACTTAGCAGAAAGTCGATAAAACTGTAGGCTCGCGAGCGACGTGAATTGAAAGAAGAGGTTAGTGTCAAATCAGCTGGTCATCGTTCCCTGTGTCACAAATCACAATTTAGTCGCAAATCAGTTAATCCACGTGTATTCCAACGAGTTCGTGATGGCAGTCGTGCTAGGAGGCGGCATTAGTGGTCTTGCCGCATGCCACTATTTGTTAAAAGGTGCTACTCAGAAAGTGACATTGCTCGAAGCCTCTCAACGACTGGGAGGTTGGGTTCAGACGACAACCACGCCGGACGGTTTTGTCTTGGAGCACGGCCCTCGCACGGTCCGGCCGAAAGGCGAGCAAGGCGCCAACACGCTGGCTTTGGTCGAAGAACTGGGACTCACTGACAAAGTGAAGCCGATCGGGTTCGACCACCCTGCCGCTCTCAATCGCTTGATTTACGTCAACAAACAACTGCACGCGCTGCCGTCGAGCCTGCTCTCCTTGTTCAAACCGATGGCGCCGTTTTCAAAGCCGCTCGTCTCGTCTCTGCTGCACGATCTGCGAGCACCACGTAAAGAATGTGTGGACGAAAGCATCTACAGTTTTGTGCATCGCCGTTTAGGACCAGAGATCGCAGAGTTTGCCATCAGTCCTATGATATGTGGGATTTGTGCCGGGAATGCAAAAGAAATCAGTGTGAAATTCCTGATGAAATCATTGTTCGACGCGGAACAGGAGTATGGGTCCATTACGCGAGGGATTTTTTATAATTTGATGAAAAATTGGGGTGGCAAAAAGGTTGCAGAACTGAGTCCGCTCGCGAAGCGGGCGAGGAAGGAGAAGTGGAGTGTGTGGTCTCTCGAGGGGGGTTTGGAACAGTTACCGAAAGCGATGGAAGGACACATTGTGAAAGGTGGAACGCACGTGCGTTTAAATGACCCCTGTGTGGAGGTAACATTCGTGGATTCAAAAAAAGCGCTTGTAAAAACCGCCAACAGCGAATACGAAGCCAGTCACGTTTACAGCACTATCGCAGCCCCAAAGCTGGGGAACTTACTGGCAAAGCAACATCCCGATTTATCACACGAATTGTCGGCTATCCCGTTCGTAACCGTCGCCGTCATCAATCTTCAGTACAACGGAAAAGTAATCGACGACAACGCGTTCGGTTTTCTAATCCCGCCTTCGCAAAACGTACCGATTTTAGGGGTAATCTACGACACGTGCTGTTTTCCACACGGCGATAACACGATTCTGACTGTGATGATGGGTGGGCATTGGTTCGAAAAACTTTTCGGGAAAAATCCCACCACAGAGCTCCTTCTGGATACGGCCGTGCGTGAGCTGGAAACGATTTTAGGGATAACGTCGCGACCCACGACGTACAACGTGACCGTTTCCAAAGACTGCATTCCGCAATACGTGGTCGGCCACCACGACAGAGTGGACAGGATTAGGGACTACGTCAAGCGGCACCGTCTTCCTTTGTCTCTGGCTGGTTCCTCGTTCGACGGAGTAGGAGTCAACGACGTAATTTTGTCTGCCAAGAACGCAGTTGTCGCTCAAAACTAACTTTGTGATTCAAACCAGAGGAAGTATAGGTACTAAAGGTACCTACCTCGAGTTTAACAGATGTATTAATTGCCATGCTATTTTTGTGAAAAAATGTATGTAGCATATTACAACCAAGTGGCCTTATTTTAACTATTCCTGTAGGAGGTACCTTTAGGTTCCAACCTATAACAAAAGTCCCTTAACTGTAAGCATGTGTAAGTGTACATGTACCATTGTCTACCACATCAATGACCCATCAATTCAGTGCTCCCTGGTATCCCAAATACATGACATCACTCCCCTTGTCAAGATATTCACAAGTCGTTGCCGGTTGGTGTGTCTCTATTTTGTACGTAGAACTTTTAAGTCTGTAAGGTAAGTAAGTAAAGTCTGTTTTTTCACGTCAAATTTTGCATCCAATTTCTTTGACACAATTTCAGTTTATACTTACAGTTGTTGCAAATTTGCCACAATTCGTGGACGGAAATTGTGGCAAATAAATTGGATGAAAATTTTGACCGTGTGTAGTTCTACGTTGGAGGTTGCGGTACAGTTGCTACTGTGTCCCCTTGGGTTATTTTCTCTCAGTGGCAGACTCAATCTATTCCACTCCTGGGTTGTTCTGTTTCAAAACGAATATTTGCCGATAGAGGTGTTCTGTCAGCTTTTCCTTTCGTTGTAAGTTTATATCTTGAATATTTTGTGCTTACATGTTCTCTCATTTCCCTTCTACCTTCAATATTCAGACATATACGCTGGATGTTTACTATTCTCACATTTTTGTTTCGCATATACAGAGGCTTACACTCCAACTACTTTACCATTCCTCTGGCACTCTCTCTTTGCTTTACGTATTCATAACTAATTTATTCAAAATGTACACTTTCCCGTTCTTCCCAAGACCCTTCTTGCTGCAACGTTCTGCACCTTTTCCACGACCGAGATTTCACCAATCTTCCAAGGATCCCACACTATTTTAGCATATTCCAGTATAGACGAACTTACGTCTTGTATGCCTACTCTCTTACCCTCTTACACTATTGCTTGTTTTTTTCGAAGTACTCACTACAAAATTTAAGATTTGCATTCCCTTCGCTGACACCCTTCTCACTATTTATTTGGTCTCTCCATTCCCTTCTTTTATCAGTCCAGATTCCGAGGTATCTATTTATATCACATTTTCTTCACAAAAAGCTATCCATTCAATGAATATTTAATACATTCATTTTTTTTTTTGTTTTCAATGCCATTATGTTCTCTCTTGTTTGTTACTACAACTATTTAAATTCAAATAATTATTATTTTATTCGCTTCAATTACAAATAACATAGAAGTAAGAAAAATAATTTATACGTTCATGCGACCGACCGCATAACCGATAAAGAATTAATTCTGCTCTTGCGCACGCGCGTGCGTCTGTAATTGAACCTTGTTATTCCAACCCACCAACGTCTTGTATCCTAATCCTACTAGATCAACCTCCCAATCTCGACAATTTGATGAAAATCACGTGCTTGTAATTAATGTAGCCTTGATTATGTAAATCTGATTTCGGCGGAAAATTCACTTTCTACGCAAGGCTACGAACGCAAGGCTTTCTTTATTCTCCCCATTTTTAATTACAATAGACGATTCTCATCACAGTTATCCCAGAGTCAATGAGAACGAGAAAAGTATATTTGGCCCAGAATAATGGGGATACGTTTTTATTTAGTCTGTATAGAAAGTCTGGAATAGCAATTATAAAATAGTCTTTAGACCACATTCAAAAAGTCATTCCAGAGACGATTAAAATCTTGTGTATAATGCTTTTCTTATGGGGTTACATTTAAAAAAGTCCTTATTGACTCTGGATTAAGCCTTTTTGAATTTTGTCTATGGGCAGTGACAGAAAAAAAGGTTGTGTCGATGTCTTTGGAGAGATGAGTTGCCTGTCACAGATTTCACTAGGATATATATTAATGTGCAACTGAGTTGGAATAGAAAATGAGACCAGTCACAAGGCCAGCGTAAATAAGTAAAGTCTAAATGGTAAATGCTAACAAAAAATCGAGGACACGAAAAGGATTCCTAACATAAGACCTCACTTTGAACTTCAGTCACAGCAACATGATCTCGCCTGTTTGGATTTCCAATTGTTTTAGACGTTTTTTATCGGATTAAGAAGAGAGCCAAATACAATCCAAGTAGGTACCGAATTAAACGACCTCGGGCGCAGGAGTGGAGATGTCGCTGAAGATGCTAAACGTGGCACTCGTTCTGGTCATTTTGATAATGGCGAACGCAAACGCTCGTCCCGCGGCATTGGAGGAAGAATCTGACCAGGAGAACGAGGAAGGCTTCTCAGACTGGGAGAGATTGGCCGCAGACAGGAAGGTAGAGATTTAAGCTTGGTTTGGAGCTCACTCGTACATAGTATATCGCATTCGCATAATTAGCACTGAGACATTTTATTGTTTCCTGTCTTCTCTCTAGATATGGAAGGAACTTCCTGATCCAGTGCCTGCAGGAAATCAAAACGTTGAACACTCTCTGCTCGATAGTGAGACACAAAATCTGCGCTTTGAAGCTGAAAAAGACCCCAGCATCAACGAGAATGAGTACTCCCCCCAAATAGCTAGAGAAGATGATGAAGCAGAGTTAGCAGAAATCGAATACAACAAGTTGTCTGAAAATGACGAAGAGAAGAGGAGTCAGAATGACGGGTCGTTGGAGGCTGAAGAGCATGCCAAAAGGGATGAAGTTATCAGGGAAGAGAGCGAAAATCTAGCAGCTGAAGAAGAAATTAATGCCGACACGTCCAGTGGAGGTGGTAGGAATAAAAGATATCTTCGCGACATGGAGACTGCTGATGAGGATGATGGAGAACAGCAAGAAGATGAGAATGACGAGGAATCAGGCGTCGGCCAAGATCAAACTTTCAATAATGATGATGAAAGTGCTGAAGATATCAATAATGACGATGAAGGTGTTGAAGATTTGAATGAGGAGATCAGCGAGGTTGATGTAAAATCTGATGAAAGCAATGAGTCTGAGGATGACAATGCCCAAGAGCTAAGGGATGAAAATGAAGACAGTGGCAAAAATAAACGTGAGATAGTTACACAAATTGAAAAGACATTAAATGAAGTGCAATCCCTTGATAGCTATTTAGAGTATTTGAATAAACGGGCCGATCAACTTGAAGATCTTCCCCACGATATCAGCGTAGAATACAGCGGAAGTCTTCGAGAAGAAGCTGATCGATCCAAGAGGGAATCGTCAAAGATATCCCCCGATCGGCCAGTTGATTACCTGAAATCTCTCCCGCAATACCGTGACGTGCCAAGAGAGGTGCTGGCTAATGCAGTGCAGTCTTTGGCTAACGGCAATGGGGAGCGCTTTGGCCGGCACTTGGAGTCTAGAGAGCCAGTACAACGACAAGCAGCTGCAGAACAGGCAGCCCCCGGGGCTCCCTGTAGCGGGACTACCAAGGAACCGCAAACTAAGGAGGAGCAAGAACTGCAGCGGGTATTTACACCTCCCAGTACCTGCCACCCCAGTACCTCCCTCACTCCCACCTACCTTCGTAATTCGTTTGCAATCAAATTACCTACAGACTACTCATTTCATTAGAACGTTCAAGAGTTGAAGCCGACAGGGAGGGAGGGAATGAAGGGGTTATGGGGGGGGGGGGGGGCAAAAAAA
>QKMV01000576.1:0-21156 GCA_003287335.1 Lednia tumana
ATGATAAAATCCCACTTAAAATCAGGTTTTTTAAAAAAGTTAAAAAAACAAACATTTCCAATACATTTGTTTAGAAATCCAGTTAGATTCTCGTGGAGATAAGCTAAATTTGGTGACTGCCACTTATAGTTTAGCTGCAGTAATTAAAATAACCTGAAAATCTGATGTGTTTTTTAACATGCCCCTCCCCCCACCTTAAACCCGACTTGCCTCCATATCCGCCTGCAGCTACCATCTGCAAGCGTTCCGCCACCTGTACGTGCTGGCCGCGGAGCCGCGGCTGGTGATCCCGCGCGACATCGACACCGGCTACCTGTGCTACGCCCACCTGTCCGTCGTGTACCTGGACGCCACCGACTACCAGGAGAAGACGGTGCGCATGAAGGCGCCCTGCATCCTGCCCGAGCTGTGCAAGCTGGAACGAGTAGTCGTCCAGGACGATCGGTACTGGTCGGTGGTGTTCCACAGGGATCGCAACTGGGATCAGTTACAGTGAGTCGGTTTGTTATCAAGCTCTTCAGACTCATATCTACTTCTTAACCTAATCTTAGCACTATTTTTCACTAGTTTTTAGTTATTCACTGGGTAAAACTGCGAAGAATTCCACTAATAAATTCCCAACGTTTTGCGAACTGTATCGTAAGCTTCAGAACTGCCCCGAACGAAGCCTACAATTCGGTTTGCGAAACATTGGGAGTTTATTTGTCCAGTTCTTAGCAGTTTTACCCAGTTAATTAACAGTTTTTTGGAGTCTTTTTTTTGTTTTAATTTTTCGTTTTTCATTGTTACCAAAAGAGTCACAGTCATTCTCTTATTCCGTTGGCATGAGACTGCTGTATCCAGCATGTCAAACGGACATTCATCTTCGGACATTCACAAGCTGCCCAACCAAATTGACCAACTTACGTGCTCAGTTATATTAGATTACACCTATTGGTATCAAAAAATGTTGATTTTTTATGAAGGCTGCACCCCCATGCTGTGTGCATATTATTTATTAAGAAAATTACAGAGGGGATTTAAAATATAGCCAGTGTATGCTTAAAAACTTGCTTCGTAAACTTTTGATAATTTTTTTTTTTTTTAATAAATTTAATGGGCTAGAAAGAAGCCATTCCAGAGTCAATCAATGTTGTGGCATCAATGCTTTTCTTGGCATTAAAAATCCCACAATGTTGATTGCCTCTGGAATGCTAGTGGTCCATTAATGAATGAATTTTATGAATATGATTTAACATTTTGCATTCTAAACTTTCTTTGAAAGTTGATTCAGAGTGGCAAATTTAATGGTGTTATTCTAAATGTCTTGAACTGAAGGAAAAACCCCTGCACATATAGATTGCTGACATACCTAGCGCTTGCACATACGTAGCCTACATGGTATATCTGCGTGATTTATTGCTGGAAGAGTGGGGAGGGTTTAAAATCCAAGCACCCCTGCCGCAGTGAGCCCTTCTGCTCAACGTTGTGTCCCTGTTTTTACAGGAACCTCCTCAACAACTCGGGATGTCTGGACGTGAAACAGAAAGCTGGCTGCTTGTCGTACCTCGAAGACCCGCACGGTTTCCGAAGCATGCTGGCAAAGACCCTCACCTGCGACACCGCCACCTCCTGGTCGGTTTCGGTAAGAAAAAAAAAACTGCCGTTCACTCGTTTCGTTTATGAAAATTGTGTACGACATCGGTTGCAAATTTTGCAAATTTCTTCTCTAGGCGGAGTCTATATGCGCATTTTCTTCGGACCCATCGATGGTGAACTTCACCCGACACTTCCTCGAAAGAGGCCAGGCCGGAGAGAAGAATCGCAGTGAGCTGGAACTCATGCAGTCGCTCACTCTGCTGGCTTACGAGTGTGTCACTCAGGATAAACTTACCGTCTTGCCTATCTGGATAACGTTGACCAAGGTACGAACGACATGACGCCAACGTTTGAATATGGACGTAAACAGCGTAGAGGCTGGAATACTTAGGTTTGGAAAAGGAGGGTTGTGTAGCTAACCACCAATTCAATTTTGCAATATTGCATGTATTCAAGATGAAATGAATTGATCTAATCTAAACAGAAAGAACCAGTAAGCACAAAGAAAACCTGTTGTACATTTCAGTGTGAGTTTCCTATCTTTCCACCTTTCACCCTTTCAAGAAGGCTCATGCCAAGATGCAACAAACAGATTTTTTGTGGCAACGTGTAACAGAGGTCTAAACTAGACTGGCATAAGCTTTTCCTGTCTTTACAACTCTGAATTGTCTTCGACTAAGCTGCACGGAAGTGAAATGGATGCCTACTTGAAGCCAGTATGTAGAGCAGACCGCAAATGGACAGGCAAACAAAGCTGTTTATTTTGATCAGTCTTGTAATTGAGGTGTTGGGTGAAAGAAGGGCGTAGCTCGAGTTAGGCCCGTCTTTCGGAGATTGTCTTTTTCAGGACGTAATACATGCGATGAGCTTTTGTTACTTCCCGCATGTGAACTTTTGGGAGCTGTATTCAGGAAAAAATCGAGACAAATCACATCAAATTGGGCCATGTTTAATCTGTTTTTCCCATTTATCTCAGAACTATATTTATCAAATTATGCCCTTCTTCCACCCATGTCCTCAATTGTAATACCCACTATGCACTAGCTTATTAAATTTCAGTACTCTTTCAATGTGAAAGGGTCACAATTAAAATTCCAATTTACATTTTCCAGGCGTTACAGACACTACGTTCTGCCCCTAACCTTTACCTCACGTGGCAGCTGAAGCTGCTGTCCACACAAGTTCTATCCTGGATGGAACTAACCCGAGACGTTCCTCAGTTGATGGGTGCAGACCTGGCTCTTTCCGTTCAACAGTTTGTGAGCAAGACGCTCGACTCTTGGGAACAAGGTAGACTAACGTGCCGACTGGGCTTTGACAATTTTCCGTCGATAGTCGACAAATAATGGCCAGATACTGAGTGAAGATTTGTGTTTCCTGCAGAAATGCGACCACTGTTAAAGCAGTATCTAGTTTGCGGTGTGCCCGATGCCGACGCAGATGTCACTTCCAAGAGGCTGGCCTCTTACTTGACATTCTACGATATTCCTTCGCCCCGTAAATTGACCCTTCAAGGTAAGAACTATTTGGCTGTAACATTGTTTAGACTAGTGTCTCGTCTTTCGAAAACTGGCTCTCGGTTCAAGATTTTAGACGCAGCAATCGATGTAATTCTGTCTGACTTATTTCAGGTGAAATGAACCCCCTGGCCCTGCACTTGAAACTTCAACACTTGCAGCTGGCACCGTTAACTGTCGGCAAGATTGCATCGATAATGAGATGATGAATCCTTTCAACTGAACGTAAATCTGACCCAATTTTCTATTTGTGATGTGAATATTACGCTCTGGTACATATTAGCGTATTTAAGTGTGCATAACTGAAAAATAAAATATTTTTGTTTACTTTTACTATACCTCAATCTCTTGCAATAATGCAGAATGCAATTTGTGACTTTGAATTCGAATTCAATTTCCACATCTGATTGTTGAGAATGAAGGACAACAATGGGTTAGCTACCCCCCACCCCTTTTGGATGATCCCAAGTGGTGATTGGTTGAAATATCTAGAAGGTGGTGGAGCTACCATTTGGTTGGAACAGTTGAATCAACTACTGCATCTTTTCTCCTCATCTTTGCTACAGATTTGTGATATCTTGTATTTGAAACATTAAAGACGTGTTTTGTAAGTATATTATTGATTTAAAGCATGATTTAATTCATAGATATTAAATAGGGGTGATTATTCTAATTTATTTGTATGTTACCTTGAATTCCAGCAGTTTGAATCACTCGCAATGTTATCTTGGAAAGGAGCCCCTAGAATTGCTCACATAAGCAGCATCATTAGTCGCCAATATACTGACCTATTACCGAAAACGGACCCTCTAAAGGCCAATTTGCCGCTTAATTATGATCGGGGAGTAGATAACAGATCTTTCGAAGATCAACTGATCCCGGAGTACATTCCTCCCAATGTGCAAACCATATTGCCCAAGCTTAAACCAGATCCCGCACAGTCGCTTTCTGTGGCTCATCCAGTCTCCCATGGAGAATTGGTGGACGTTGAGAAAATGCAGGACGATATGGTTAAGCTGGCAATGCCGTTCGATGAAGTGCCCGGCCCGAAATTTTTGACTACGATGTCAAAAGTGTGGGAACTCATTCCAGTCATTGGGCGGCAGCTTACGGCCAGCTCCATGGTCTACTTAATGAGCACCATAGGTAAGCAAAAGAGAAATAATTACCTAGAACGACAAAGACAGCTCATCGTCTAGGTACCTAAGTTACTACCCCTACATTGGATTTTTTTCTGAAACTCCTAAAGTAATGAAACGTACTCACCTTAAATAATTACCCTGAGGGTTTTTTTTGTGGTAAAAAAGTGTTGTGAGAACATAGTATGTTTTCTGCAGGCTCAAACATGATGTGGAACCGTAACACTTGGTCTTTCAACAAGATGTTCGACCATTATGGGCCGATAGTTCGCGTCCACGGGCCTCTCGGAGGCAACATTGTGTTCCTTAATCGACCTGAGCACATCGAAGCTGTTTATCGGCAAGAAGGCCGTTATCCAGTTCGTTCCAGCTTGGACTCGGTGGAGGAGTATCGCTTGCGACATCGCCGTTTACGCATGGCAGGCCCATTCATCATGTGAGACTTACTTTGGCTATGCAAATGCTCATTTATAATCAATAATAACAAGGAGATGAAGTGCAACAAATAAGGAGGGATAAATTCAATTAAAATTCATAGGTATACTGCAATTTTCAGTTTTTAATGTTTTGGTACTTTCGTAAACCTTAAGTTGATGATAATTGCAAATTATCAGTCATCTGCGTACCTACGCATCCATCTACTTCGAAGAAGGTTTTCGTCAAAATGTTAAAACAACAATGTTCTTTAATATTCCAGGCAGGGAGGTAGGTACCCAAATTGGGTAATTTGCACTAATCTTCTCTTTCTTCTCTATTGTATTGCAAGTATTTTGGGCTCTACAATCAATGTCATATTTGTCCATCTCAATTGTTTCCCATTTAATAATTTTATTTGATGAAATTTGCTTTTGTTGCTACGTCAGGTCTGGACCGGAATGGAAGGAGATGCGCTCTAAAATCGAGGCTCCTATGCAGAAGAGCGTATTGAATTACTTTAATGGGCTTGAGGACATAGCTCAGAGTTTTGTAGCCAGGTTAGTTTCTCGTAATATTTTATTTTAAGTATCACTTTGTCCAGCTACTAGAATTTAATAAACACAGCATTTTCTATTGCATTTGCCAGGATTCAAGCCGTAAGGAATCGCCAGGAAGAAGTTCCCAAGGATTTCCAAGCCGAGATCACCAAATGGGCACTGGAATGTAAGTCTACTTGTATTTTCTTTAAGTTTTTTGAGCCCGAACTGATAATAGCTAACCGAAAGATGGCCGAAATAGAAAATCGATCCATCTTGCATATTATCTTCTCTGGAGACTGCATTGCAGTCAAAATACTATCAACTCTAGCCCTCCATGCGGTGATATTTAAACCTGGGTTGCCCATATCCTAACATATGAAGTCTTAAGTTGTATTTAATTCTTCGTTACATATGCACGCTTGAAGTGTTTTCTTTGGCAAAATGGCTAGTGAACATTTCCGTTCCACCCGCAGCTGTGGGCCTGGTAGCGTTCAGCAAGCGTCTTGGCTGCCTGGAAGGCAACAACATGTCACCAGGCTCGGAGACAAACCGTCTCTTCTCGGCACTCAACGACGCCACCACCGCGGTGGCAAATTGCGAGTCAGGACTCCAGTGGTGGCGCTTTGTCGAGACGAGCAACTGGCAGCGGCTTGTCACCTCATGTGACGCCATCGACAGGCAAGTCAAATCTATGATACATCTACCGTCTATACAGTGAGAGATTATTATGCATTATACGCACAAAAAAGGCTCTCTCGCTATACTTTCCTGTGTTAGTTGGTTCACGGTTCTTCTTCTAGATGTTTCGGCGAAGCTCGCTTTGCCATTTCAGGAGTGAAGTACTAAATGACTCGTTTCGTCAAAATGTACCAATTTCGGTTGCCAGAAGAAGATGGGGAAGCGAGCTTCGTCGAAACGTCGAGAAGAAACTTCTTATCTACAGAGCACAACCGAAGAAAAGCCGTGAACCAAAAAATAAACATGGCTCTGGAAACCACCGTTTAACTTTCCTGTGTTAATTGCCGGCATTGCCCCTAGCGGAAATGTATGCTCTCCCCGTAAATAGAGTGTAGGGCTCTGTTTTTTTTTTAATCAGCTTGGTATTAGAACTTGCTGTCAGATAACTTGTTTCTTCAAACTGCACCCATTTCGATTGCAAGGACAAGTAAATGCTTGCTAATGCTATTTAGCAATAATTTGTGAAGTAAAAAAGAGTCAGCTGTTGTTTGATCCTTTGGTGAACGAACCTTTGCAGTAATAACTTACCTCTTGATCCTGCCCTCTGGCTAGTTACCAAACTTTTTTTTATAGATATTACCACTTCGGTTCAGTTATTTTGATTCCTACCTAAGATTGAAAACACATCATTTAACACACCACTTAACACACAAAATTTGAGTGAGAAAACTCAAACTGTGGTTCCGGATACTGAAACCCCGGACTGTATTTTTTCGTAACAGCATCTCTTCGAAGCACATTCGCATCGCTCAGAACCGGCTGCGATTGAAGAAGGATGCGGGCGATGTAGATAAGGAGTCACTGGAGGTTTCTCTGCTTGAAACGCTGTTGCTCACGGAAAACTTGCTGCCTGAAGATGTTCTCACCGTGGTTCTTGACATGCTGCTCATTGGGGTCAATGCCGTGAGTACCTGCCTCCTATTCTACGTCGTAATGATTCATGTCACATTCATAAGGCGTACCAGAGAAAAAGGCTAAATGAGAGACTGCCTAGGCGAAAAAAAATACCTCCCGCTCGACATTGCAAGTAGTTTGGCTTACGAGCACTGTGAGCGCTGTTTCACTAACAACCCTCTCTCTCTTTTTCCTCCTGTCTCACACTCTCTCAGCATAGAATAAACAAGGCAATGCCTGTTCACCAGTCACTGTGACTGGCAGTGCGAGAGAGAAGCTCTCCCACAAAATGTGAGATGGAAGATAAATGCAGGGACAGCAAACCCTTAGCGGTGGCAGTCTAGGCTGCAGTGCTCCCGATTTTTCCAGCGCCATATCTTGCTCGAAAACTGAACAACCAGACCTACTAGATCTTCTTTCTCTCTTTTCCGATACCCTCTCTCTCTTTTCCCCGCGTCGACCGTTTAACATAGGGATTGTAGTTCTTGGCAACGCCTTGTTTCTTCTATGGTCGTACCCACTGATAGTTTCAAATTGATTAAGTCCGATAAGTCTGGGAGTTGATAAGATCTGGATGCCATTCCGAAATTGGAATACACTAGGTGCAGAGCTGGAACAAGTTCTGGAGACTTTGAACACATTCAGTTTAATGACGGAAAACTGTTTTTTTTTTTTACGTATCTGGACGTAGAATGCAAAATAGGGTCGACTTATTTGTTAATCCACACCAACATTTTTGTTACAGTGTAGACTGTACCTAGTTTTAGTACTGAAGTTATAACAAGGCATGTGAAACATTACTTAGGAACCATACCACACCATACCCATAGATAGCATAACAAGGCACGTGAAACATTACTTAGGAACCATACCACACCATACCCATAGATAGCATAACAATATCTCTGTTAAAAATTAAAATTTTCACTTGTGTTATACAGACGAGCCACGCAATGAGCTTCTTGCTTTACCACCTGGCCAAGAGCTCTCGAGTCCAACGAGAACTTTTCGAGGAGCTTTCCGTGATGATGCCGTTGAAGAGCTCCGAGCTGGAGCCGGAAATGTTTGAGCATACACCGCTGCTGCGTGCATGCGTAAAAGAGAGCTTGCGGTCAGTCTTATTCCACTTAATAGATGGCGTTAGAACTTAGCAGTCACACCAACAGTCTGCTACTTTTATCTTGAACTGCATTTACAACAAAGCCGAAAGCTGAGCAGAAACCAATTCCAGCCAATCACAGAAGGTCCAAATAGGGTGGCTCGGAAGCAAATAGCCCCCATTTACTTAAAAACAAAAATCTTTTCACTCCGATTTTGCCTTTGTTGTGAAGGTAGCTTTAGATTCTGTGGCTTCCGAGGCCGGAAACTAATTGAACATATTTCCTGCGTGTGTAAAAAGACCACTTTCAAAGTTGCCCTTCCGGTGTATAGGACTAAAAAAAACGTATCCCTGTAAAGAATGCATTGCCAAACAAATTGTAATCATCTCTAGAATGACATTTTCAAAGTGATCTACTTAGAACCCGCATACAATTCTGCGCAGGCGTGACCACAATTGGTTACTGTTTGAATCACCGCTTGCTGATTCGTATTTGGTGGTACAGGTCATGTAAAATCTGTTAGTTTGGCTGACATCGTTGTCAACATCGTTGACATCGTTGTCAAGAAATGCAGCATGTCAGATGCTGCATTTCTTTACGTAAAAAATGGAGATGTGGAACAGTTTGCTGAGCGTCTAGACTCTGGGTCCAGCAAGGGCGCAGAGAACAAAAGGGTGAACGTAACTAGGTAAAGCAGATGAAAATTGGCAGGGTTTGAACGGGATATTCATGCTGTGGAAACCTATGTTGCATTTTAAAATATGCGGTCTTCACTTTGATTCAGGAAAAAATATATTAGAGAGCTTCTTACTGGTATCTGTATTTATTTTTATACAATTACTACCTGAATATATTTTATCTATAGACTTGTTAGAGCAATCCCTGTCCACCAAAAAACGTACGGAACCATGCGTCTCCATTTGGCAGGTAACCAAATCATAATACAAATGGTTTAGAATTCTGTGTCTAGAGTGTGCTTCAATTTTTCATGTGGCCTGAGCCAATTTCAATATTGAGATTGATAAATTGGGGCAATTTTAAAGCTCGGTCGTTGGTGATGTAAGCTCAGTTCAATCTTTGTTCTCTTTAAGGTGGAACGAGGGACAGGTTAAAAACACATCAGATTTGTTGTTTCTTTCAATCCCTGCAGCTAAACCATAGTGGCAGAGACACCAAATTTGGTTACTTCCAAGAGAATTCAACTCGCTTTATGACAAAATGCATTTCAAATTTTTATGTTTTTAACCTTTTTAAACAACCTTCTTTTAGCAAGGATATCATCAATTTTTTCAACTTGAAGGGGGTAATTTTGAAAACTGGTTATTATAAAAATTTCAAAGATGCGTTGTCAGAAAGCCAGTTGAATTCTCTTGGAGTTAACCAAGTTTGGTGTCCCTGCTTCTTGTGGTTTAGCTGCAGTAATTAAAACAAACTTAAAATCGAGTGGGTTTTCCTAGTTGCCCCTCACCCAGCCTTCAAGTGTGGGAAAATTTTGCTTTGACTTTTCGAATCGCGGACCAATAGGAACCATGTAGCTGGTCAGACTTGGCCCACAGGCCGCCATTTGGAGAAGCCTGCGCTATAAGCCGAACGGAAGTTGTCGGTGATTTTGTGCCAAATTAATACTAAATGAAAAACGAAATTTTTAATAGTTTCTTTACCATGCTTTTCCTGAAAAATTCATTTTTCTGTAAAACTTGCAATTTAGCACTGTTGCATTAAGACTTCGAATAAATCAACTTAGCTGTTGCAATGATTGAATCATAAACATTGTGGTCGTGGAAACATACACATTTTTCGCACAGATAACTTGCACTAGAAAATTGCCACTAATAAAAGTTCTGTCTGGACTTCATTTGATTTTTGTCTTTACAGATTGAATCCCCCAATACCAGTTATGACCCGAGTGCTGCCTAAAGACATTGCACTACACAGCTACAAGATTCCGAAAGGGGTATGAATTGAATTTCAACCAATTATTTATTTCATAGCAAGTTAGTAGAAAACAAAATATCTACCAGCAGTCTATCCTGTAAGAGATCACACTGTGCTCATACACAAAATAGGCTCTATTGCCATACCGCCCTGTACTAGTTGTCACCAGCCCGCCTGACGGAAAAGTATGCTCTCTCAGCCAATGCAGTGTACTAAGTTTAAGTTCTAAGTTGCTTGGGACTCCTAAACCCCCAGACATCACCTACTAACCTGCCATTTTCCACAAAACTAGCTGAATGCAAAGTTCTCCTGATTCAGTAATTAGGCCAAGCTTACACTTTAATGATACTCCCTAAATTTCTCGTTACTCCTCATAACTGGGCCTAACTGGAATCTTCCACTATCCACAGACTTTGATGCTAATGACAAGTCACGTAGCTTGCCTTCGTGAAGAGAACTTTGAAGAAGCACAACGTTTCAAGCCTGAGCGTTGGTTGGCAGGGGAAGTTGACGTACATCCATTTGCATCAATCCCATTCGGACATGGAGCTCGATCATGTCTTGGCCGCAGTCTGGCCGAACTGCAGCTTTATACGCTCACTGCAAAGGTATGCCAGCCCAGCCATTTAATGGACCACTAGCATTCCAGGCGCAATCAACATTGTGGGATTTTTAAAGCCATAAAAAAAGCATCGATCCCACAACGTTGATTGACTCTGGAATTCATTTTTTTCTAGTTGTCCCTTCAAGCTAATAATTAGCTTGCTTGACAAAAAAAAACTTGTACATAAATTCTTCAAATACATTATTGTTACAGCTGATACGCAATTTCCGCATTGAGTACCACTACGGCGATGTTAAGGCTCCGGCACGGCTTCTATCCCTGCCCAAAAAGCCACTCAAGTTCCGCTTTGCCGATCGACAAAACTAGCTGCGACCAATCAAGAGATTGGCATTACGACGTTCCAGCACTAGGCGATAAGTTTCACTCCAGTTGAAACTTGCTCATTTAGAGCCAACTATCCAATAATATTTGCAGATATGTCTACACTATGATTAAAACTTGCATTTATTTCATACATACTAATAAAGTTATCCTTACGAAGAACAGAAAAGGTATCAAGGTTTACTTATTGGAGTAAGGAGCTGGATAGCAGGTGCTCATTTTCCAAGAAAATTTCATTTTAAAAGTAATATAATTATTTTTATTTGGAACTAGACTAGATGAATGATAATGTTTGTGGCTCCCAGGTCAATCAGCAATACCGGCGATAAGTATCGTGGTAAACTAATCCACAAATGACTGGCTGCAGCAGAATGAATTTAATGTACAGATTTTTTGGATCTCTATGGTAACATACTCCAGTGACATTCCATTCAGAGCACCACCTTGAAACCAAGAGTATTTATTACATGCTGCGAATTTTCTTTCGTTCTCGGTATACACTCTCCATTTGGACTGAAAAAGAAGCGAAATAAAACAGTAAAAACCCATAACTAAACGTGAAAAAAAAATTGAAAACCATCGAAAACATAACTTACTGTAGGGGTCAAAGCGTACAAGCTCCAATTTATCAGCCAATCTTTCTCGAACTTTAATAAATTTGTGACCGCTAACCACACTTTCCATTAGAACCATGACGTTTCTACAAAAAAAGTAATGTTCAGAATTTACTAGTTGACATAGAATATTTTGAATAAACTAACTTTAATTGCAGCACAACTACTTACTTGCTTTTCGGTCCTTTCCTCAGCAAAATATTTGTAATGAACATGATTTTCGGATCACCGACAGGAGCTCTAACCGCTAGCGGGATTCTACGGGATTCGAACCCGAAATAAGGCGATGATAATGGGACACCGCCTTCAATCCTCGACTGATTTCTGACACCCACTCCACAGCCTTGTTTTAAAAACAAGCGCGAGCACTACTTCTGCGCCCACGTTAACGAACTGCGACAAAAATTTAGCCGGTAAGAAACTCGAGCAATAAAAATAATATTTGCATTCTTGTAAAATATTTACGTACATACAAGATCATTCTTGAGTTGTTTCAGTCACTTTACTAGTCTTCATTAGACTAGTAGACATTAGACTAGCACCATATAATTTAGAAAAAACCGTTTTTAGGATCAGAAATTTCACAATGCCAGGTATGCCGAGGAAAGCTAAACATGTATCCATTCCTGATCCAATGACTTCTGTTGTTCAGGAAATAAATGGAGTGAAACGTGAGATACCAATTTTCAATATATCTTACATGAGTGATTAATTTAACTATTATATCAAAAATATCCTCTTCACAAATAAGCTGGTGGTTTTGACGTCCAATTAACATGTGCTTGCTTCCTTGTCGCTTGTGCATTGTAGTTATCATCCCACACGAGAAAATAAAAACATACAAGTTGATTATTGCTGTTGCAGGTAAAGTTACTACAAGGCCAGTTGTTATTTCCACTCCAATAACACATCCGAAGATAGTACCAACACCACAACTAAGGGAGTTACATGCAAGCATGCAAGAAAATGCTCTAAACAACAATCTAACCAAGGATTTAATACCAATAAAAAAATATGATCAAACTAATAGTAAAAATGAAAATTTTGCAAGTTCAAACTCCATACTTGGCTTAACAACAGCAAGTAAATTGGCATTAGATCCTATGGAGCTACATAGTATTACTAAGCTCCAAAATTGGACTCCTCCAATAAGAAAGCCTGCCAAAGATATTAGAGCAGCTGAGGCAAGGGTCCAACACACATTTATGAGCCAAAAAGATCTGAATAATTCACATTCAGATCTAATGAAAAATAACTTGACCCAACTCACACCAGGTCAATGGAAACCTCCCCTACGAAGACATATTATTGCAACTGATTCTTCCGCAATTCCAATGAAAAAGGCAAAGATTGGTAAGAAGGAAGAACAAATTGCCCTTGGTGGACTGGGGAATGGATGTGAAAGGGAGGCAGAAGATACTGAAGACAATCTCCAATGCTGTCAAACTAAGAATCAAATGCAGGAGCCCACTAAGTCTCATGATGTTGTAGTGTTACAAAAGTCCAATAGTCAAATTCTTCCAACTGAAGGGAACAAGATACAAACGCAAGACATAGGCTACATTGATCAGAAAGAGAGATCTCAGCCATCAAAAGAATCGGATGAAATTTCCAACTATTCTGGTGGAAAATATAATCTCAATGATGACTTAATCAGCTACTCTCCAACAGAGTTTAATAACAATGAGATTCAGAATGAAGATCCTCTAGCAGAGAATTTTCCGACAGAATCTAAATTCCACACTGATACCCAAAATGCTATGGACGATATTTTGCCAGGGACAGACAAAAATTTCGACGAAGTCACAAACAACGATTTGTCTGAAATTCAGAGCAAAGACCCTCTTAGCAAGGTTTACCTGGCAGAAGTGTCTAAAATAAAAATGGACAGCAAAAATTCTGTAGAGGATATTTTTCTACAGAAAGATGAATATGACTCTGATCACAAGGAAGTAGACTTGTTTGGGTCAGAGGGGCGGAACGACAGCCCTCTCAGAGAATCTAAAGTCAACAATGACAGCCAACATTCCATGGAGGACATATTTCAAGAGAAAGATAATGGTGCTACCGAAAAGGATATGTTTGGGTCGGAAGAAGATAATATTCCGATACTTGATTTAGAAACTGGTAATCGTGAAAGTCAACAACCAAAAGCATCGCTCACACCATCATCTGATGGATTCCACGCCAACGAAGTCTTAAGTCGCAACGCATTAACACCTCCAAGAAATTCTGTCATCGTAACACCGCAGAGAACGCCCGAGCTAGACATTTCTTCGTGTCCGACCGTGAAACGCGTTTGCGCTGTGAAATTATTACCCACGCTGCCAATTTTAGAAGAGTTATCAGAAGTAAGTTCAGCACTGGATACAGTCGTCAACTCTCATTTGGAACTTGAAGAAAGTTTTCAATCGGGCACTACGAGTAATGAAGTACATGCGTTCGATTCTGTGTATGTAGCAGAAGTAAGTACCATTGCTGCAAATTCTACTGGAAGTGACAAGTTCACACCCAATAAAGAACATACAGATTTAAAAAATGGGAAATTCCCAGAAGAGATTGTCCCAGCAGTGGTAGATCAGGATGATCAGGATCAGGATGAAGCTGGCTTAAAGGATGACGATCATATTACGCGAACGGTCCAAGAAGTGATGCCATTAGTTTTTACAAAAGCTTTGGATAAAGATCAGGAAGATTGGTCCGAGTCCGCTGATGTTCCGGAGCCAAATTTGATGAATAATCTATCTCAAAGTACTGCATTCGTAGAAAAAGAACGCAATGCCGAAAACATACCAAATACAGAGGAAAATTTAACAAATTTGGAGAAGGACGCTCTCCGATTTAAAGTGTGTATGGTCAACAGAGATGACGAAATTGAACATAATGTTGGTGAAAAGAACAATGAAATTCCTACTAAACTTGAGAATTCTAGCATCGTTGAAAAAAGTGAAGAGGAAATAAAACTAAAAGAAATAACCTGCAATCTTTCTCAGATAAAGGCTGTAAGTGAACTAATGTCACAAATAAAAGACCATGAAATTAACTCTGCAGCAGAAGCCAAAATCCCACAAGCAGATGAAAATGCACAGACAATACACAAAGAGCCATCAACTAAAACTGCCGTCGCTTTGGAACAGAATGGAGACACAAGCCAAGATCGAATGAAAATGAAACCATACAATTATGAAATGGATCAAGATTTCGATATAAGTCAAACTCAATTGATTGAAATCGAGAGTGCGTTCTTGCAAGAACGCAGACAGCTGCCCGTGATCCGTACTAACGCGGCTAGCTTCAAGGGTGCGGTGCCTAGAGTGGGCGAGGTGCCTCCTGGCCAAGCTACGACTGTGTGTGGCGAAGCCAAGGTGCCGAGTTTCACCATGCCCAGGCCTCCAACGATGCCGACAATCAACTGGAAGGAAAAAATCCAGGAGGATCGACAGAAATTACGAGCTGCCATACACGAAATTTCACGGCTCAAGTAAGACTTGTTATTTATTTGCTAGCTAGCTGATCCGTTAAAGAGTTTGAATCACGCACAGATGACATTATTATTTTTTGTACTTCAGATTAGCACACAATAAAAAGTGTCGATTCCCTCACAGCACAAATATTACACATTAAACTACATTGCAACTAGTTGAATGCTTCAGTAGTTCGTTTGGGCTGGACAAAGTTTTCCGCAATGAAGGCTATTACAAATTACCACTATTATAGAGGCAAAAACATTAGTGCTAAGAATCTGAAAAAAAGGAACCTACAATATTAAGGAAAAAAAATCACTAACTGGGTTGAATGCAAAGAAATCCACTAAAACTCCAAATGTTCCGTAAAGTTTCCTTCCGACTTTATCTGTGGAAAAATTGCTCTAAAATAAGGATTCGAACACAAAAGCAAATTCTAGCCAAACATTCTTAAAATAATCTGAATATATACAAACAAGGTTTTAACCAACTTTGAATCTAAATAAAAATTCAACTCAACTTGTAAAATTCTGTCCAATAAATCTAATCTCTACACTATATGATTATATCATAAGCATACAATCTTGCCTTTATTCATCTACACTCTATTTACGGGGAAAGCATACTTCTTCGCCAGGGCCGCTAGTGCAGTTAAAACAAGAAAGCATGGCCGGAGAGCCTAATTTGTCATATAACGCAGTATGCTCTCACAGAATTTACGGTATCATATCGCTCCACTTACCCAGTATTACCACCCTTCATTTAAAATCTTCTTATAACTTCAAACTCATTCTTAGAATTCTCAACTCCATCCCCAATGGCTCTATCCATTTTCAAAGGGAGTTGTGAAATAAGAAGGTAGTTGTGCAACAAGCTATCATTTAAAGAAAAATCCTATCTCATTAGATGTGTTATTTTTTCCCTAGTGCCATGCTTATGACGGTTCGTCGAGAGGTTTGGCCCTTGAACGGGACCAATTCTGAAGCTCCGTCTTCAAGCGACACTCTCCAGCCCGGCCATGTCCCCAGCACTCGTAGATATTGATTCATTAATGGATCACACCACTATTCGTCGATATTAAATGGTAAGCACACCATGGATATATCTAGACAGATTTTGTTCACACGAGAACAAATGAAATTGCAATTATATATTTGAACACAATCTTGTTATAGTTACAAACTAATGCTGAAATACACGCCTACCTCTTCAGTTAACTCAATCAATTGTTTTTTAATATCAGATGAACCGCACCAAGTAACGACATCTTCCAAGTTCCTTGAAACATTGTCGATATTGAAAGACTATTTAGTCAGTACTAACTAGTTATTAACCATGGTTAATCTTGAAAATGCAGTAGTTATTAAAATAGTACTAGTACTTCATGCAAGGATTTCTACAAGGAATTCTGGACAGAAACAGGAAAGACCACCAATCACAAAAAATGCATTTAGCAACACCAACGATTATGTGTTCACTTCATTCGTATTTATTATCCAAGACATTTTGTACATACACCGTTTGCGACCAGCCACCACCCTACTAGCTAGTAGCTAGGTAGGTCCTTTTACCAGCCACTTGATTATTCGTCACTCCATTCACGGAAGCTTGACAACATAGTGCGACTTATTTGACGCTAAGTTTGTATCGAGGTCACAGGCTTTGAGGGCAAACGGCAATTGAGTGTGATGCCTGGACTGCACGGTGAAGATGTTGGGTCTGGGTGAGCTGTTGCCCAGCTAAGCTTATCGCCAAGGCAGCTTGGACATGTTGAAGTTTCTCACATCAAAAGGAGCCAGCATGGTGTGCTCAAAGGCTGTTGAAACAGCTGGAGGTTGACGAAACCTAATCGTCGGCTAGTTCTATGTTGGTGAATGCAAGAAGATTGATGTCAAGAATGTGCCTAGTAGATATGCAGCATAGTGGTATGGCAACCCAGTCGTCCACATTCGGCTTCTTCGGTTGGGCAGCCGCAATGTCTGGCAAAAACATACAGAAAACATAAGCCTCTGGTCATGCGGGACTCGTACAGAAAAGTGGTTAGTGTACACGTATCTCACATGCCATAAATGGCTGTATGTGTTCACTGCAAGAAATGCTGCACGAGATTGTCGCTGTGCAACACTTTTTGTTTAGAACTTGGCGATACACCAGGACCGTTAGTTAATAGGCAAGTTTTGTTTGGTAATAGCATGGTGCTACCATGTTATAACCATAAGCACCATGGTATTACTAACTGAAGTGGTATTAACTAAGGGTCCTGTATCTTCGTTGCATGCACACATAACAAAGGAACAGGGGAATTAGTAAGATGGAGCTAATTCACAATAGCAATCTTATAGAAACCACTGAAAAGTCAGCCTCCATAAGAATAAGGCTAACGGCATCAGAAGGCTGCAGTTTGATATCCCCCAAGCGTATAACTTCCATGGCATTTCCAACCAAAGAGGCAAAAAATCGGGAGTCGGTACCTACATTTAGGAAGACAAGTACAATATTTTTTTTTAGATAGTAACCCAGACAAATAATGGTTAACTTCTCAAATTCAAGTCCAAAGATGAATAGAAAGAGTTGCTTACTCTTTGGTGTTACTTTGGGTGTAGTGTACAAAGGTTACTATCAAACTCAGATCATTGGCGAGTAGCCTATCAGTGTTAGCGAATCCTCCGTGAATTTATCTCGCACTACAGACATTTCCAGCTGTGATTGATGCACAAAAAGAATAATATATCTGCATGCTAAGCGGTTGGTCGATGTACAGTCACATTTAAGACGGTGGTTGGCAATTTGGGCGAAAAAAAACGTAAGAACCTTGGGCAAAATCTGTTGGAAAGTAGGCAAAAAAAACCCTGGTTTATTACGATACCTATTCTAATAGGAGTAGCAGGTAGGTCACTGTGGTAGCACATCATATCACCCACCTACAATGATATAAACATGAGTCACGATAATTGACAATATAAAAAAAACAAAAAACAGGGAAACTAGAAAGATTGAGCTAAATTCACAAAAGCAATCTTAAAGAAACTACTGAAAAGGCATCCTCAATCAGATTATGGCTAACGGTATCAGAAGTCTGCAGTTTGATTTCCCTCAAACGTATAACTTCCATGGCTATTCTAACGAAGAGAGCAACTATTTGGGAATACATTAAGATAGGTAGGATAGGGAAGGAGCTTCATACTATTAATTAGATCTGTCAAGTACCAACCTAAGGTAAATACACTTCTGGAAACGGGAAACAGCCGTGGACGAGATACCGCCAAAACTGGTTACAAAGAGTTTCAACGGAGCAAACGTGATTTGCTCTCTCTTTTATCGGCCAATTTACGATTGCAGGAGTGTACAGTTTGCATATTTTTATTAGTAGTTCTATTTCATTGCAACCTCCAATTTAAGCATTGTTTAGCTTTTATCAACTCTGGACAAACATTGATCATCCCTTCAATTCCAAGCGCAAACACGAACGTAACGAATTGTACATGAGTGTACAGAGGTTACTATCAAACTCAGATCATTGGCGAGTAGCCTATCAGTGTTAGCGAATCCTCCGTGAATTTATCTCGCACTACAGTGACATTTCTAGCTGTGATTGATGCACAACAAGAGTAATATGTCAGCGTGCTGTGCTGTCCCGAAGGTGTACAGCTAACTTTTAGATACGAAAAAAGTCGATTTAAAGACTGATATTACAGATTGCACTCAAAATTAGTTACGATCTTTGTTGAACATATAAACCATCCTTAGAAAGTTTCAACAAATACAATGCAGAACTTTGGCGTGAAGAGTGCAAACAAGGTTCTATTAAATCAAATATACAACAAAATCGCAATCTATTAGAAAGCAACCGAACAGATTGTGCTCAAAATATTATCAATTCTAGGTTAAAACTTTGCAAAGGTATCCTGAATGTTTCATTTGAATCGATTAAGCTGTTTGGCCAACAGATAGCAAACAAATAGTGGAAAAGTTAAGAAAAACATGTGATGGATTACGATCAGAAACATGGCAGATGTAAGCTTGAAGATTTCAAAGATTCCCTACAAATTTCATTGAAACTTGTTCAGGCCGACATCGTGCGAATAGACAGACAAAAGAAAGTTGAACAAAAGAACATGGCAAGAGTTTTAACGTTAGTGATATTGGAGTCTTCGCTTCGCTCGTTACACTCATCCAATAAGATGTAAGCCTGTAAGTACTATGACGTAATTTTTTTATGTTTATCGAATAAATTGATAAATCAAAGAATGAATGAAGCAGGTGCCTTGTGCACCTTCACTACATAATTTATAAGAATCATTTTAAGAGTCAGTAGCTACTAAAACCTAATAGTAATTTTAAGCAGGGAATGCAACAGGAATAAAATTAAACCTATGCCACTTAATCCCAAGTTCTTTTCCCATTGGGCACACAACTGCTGATTACAAAATTTTAATCCACCTTTTAGCTAGATAATATACAATCAAATACAAATTTGGCCAAAAATGGTAGAAAAAGTTCCAGGGTAAAAGAATTAGCAATATGTGCTTACAGGCTTGGAGCGTTCGATGTATGTTGTAGAAGTAGGTACTTTTTTTCAACCAACTTACCTTAGATATGCTTCTTCAGCTGTGTCAGAAAAGAAGCGTGTGGCATCATCCAATGCCTACTTCTCCGGTGCTGTTGATCATAATCGTCGTTGAACTTCACCGCTCATGGTGCAGTGGAGAATAATAACGTATTCCACTCACTTGCACACCATCTGGCCTTAGAATCATTCTGCAAAAGGAAATAAATGCAGTCAAAGCTTACCATAATGCAACCAAGCTGCTCAAGTAATAATGCAAGCTACAGATTATATTGAAGTAATATAGAATTATGTAAAACTATATTATTAACTGCATTAAAACTTTGAAGATGTGAGACGCTGAAAGTAAGGCCTAGCTAGCCAGTTTATTTGAATTTAATTGTACCCTGTTTCGATATTTTCTAACCCTTGTATTTTGGATAAAAAAATTATTACTAAACAATGGCAGAAATCACTGCAATTTGTCTACAAGAGTAAAACCAACAGCTTCCGGAAAATCAATTAAAGTCTCCCTAGTACCTTACAACCACAGTAGGTACTTTAAACTGAGTAATGAACTGGGAAAAGTACTATAAAAAAAAACTCATTTTCATTAGCCCGAAGCTTTTTGGACAGGCATGAATCTACAGAGTTTACGATCAAACTCAGAACACTAATGACCACTTGTAACGAGAAACGTGCCCTAATATGTTTCGCGCGAGTAAACAGTAATACGAAGTTAACGTCTGCGACCACAGCATATCTATCCGAGGTAATACATTAAAATTCTTGGTAGGTCACACAATTTTGAAGGAAATATGTCAAACATTGTCCTGCATAGTGCTTCAATCATAACTTACAATAAACAAAAATGTTGTGTACTAAAGTTACCAAAGGGATAGACAAATCTAGTGGTCATGGACCCTTGGGATGTAGTGAAAAATTGAGCAAATTGGCTGAAAGATGTAGAAGTTGTAGCTTTTTCCAGCTTTACCCCGTTCGAGCACTTCTCCCGGTAGCAACAAGCAAAGACTATCCGAAACTTATAGTAATATCTTTGATCCGAACACACATGGCCAATCAGTGTTAGAAAATCCTCCACAACATTTATCTTGCACTGCTTACATGAATGCATGTCACATGCGATTAAAGACGTGAATTAAGAACATGTGTTAGCTCCATCACCAATAGTTCATTTTACATTTACTTCATTGCAATTTGCAATGTGGCATTGGAAAATCAGATCGCCCTTTGCCGGATCCTTGCTACCAACCAGCCCAAACCAGAGATGGTTACATTAACAAACTCAATGGTGATTCTTTCCATAGGAGTAAGATGGAGGTGCAATCTCAAAGGCTCTAGGCAGGGGTGCAATTAATTAATGAGTGACTTACTTGTTGGCCACAGGTTTTACACTTTCACGAACACGCGATTGGAATCAATTGGAATGACGCCGATGGAGAGAGACCAACCATACCAAAACCATGCGAAGGAGAATAAGCTAAGTCAACAGCCGAGGCATTTCCAGTTCCTGTTCAAACGTGCCCAAAGGCGCGCAAAGTAGCTTTAAAAATGGTAAAATGCTCTAAAATTCAAATGCGAATCACTGAAGATGAAAAAAATATTTTGATATCTACAGACGCTATCTAAATCCATATAAAACAAGATTATTAAACATTATTTTATGATTTTTTCAAATCAACGAGCTAGATGGAGGTTTTCAAACTCA
>QKMV01000577.1:0-21142 GCA_003287335.1 Lednia tumana
ACTATATGTGTATAAAAAATCACAATAGCAAGGTTTGGGAGTAGATACATTGAATCGGAATCCGCCACACCCAACAGTTGAGATACCTTACTACCTGTAGTATATTGTTTATATTATTCTAGAGTATGACTACTGGTTAACCACATGTACCCCCTTCTGGTCACTTCACTTTTCTTTCTTCTGCAAGCGATCGTCAACTACGTAGCTATAAAATATATGATACACTTAATTATCGTATATCGTGATTTTTAGATCAATAACTTTCGCTTAACTTTGTTGATAAAAGAAAGTTCAGTTATACAATAAGTTATATAGATCGATAGGGTGTACGATTATGACGATAATTTGCACAAGTTTGGGATCTAATGGTTTTATAAAAGCAATCGAGAAAAATGGCAACCACGTTAAGAAATATTGTGCAGAAGAAAAACAAATCAGAAGAAAATATTTTGATTCGTGTTGTATTATGCTGTACTTATGTTAATATTGTTTTTGCTGAGCACATTTCCGAAAGTACCTGCATTAGAATGCTGACGGCATTAGCTGGGCTTTGAGTTCAAACGTAGGTAATTAAAGTGTATGCAGAACAATTCAGCTAAGGAATGTTGCTATCCCGACAAATGTGTTTTGCAAACGCTTTAAGCAGATTTGGATTGCCTGATGCACATGGTATCCCACGTAGAGTTTATTGTTTCCAAGATCGCGGCACTTCGATGATTTCAAAGATTCAAGAAGGTTTTTTTGTGTGATATTTACTATCTAGTCAGAACCGAGTCCGAGACAGTTTATCAATGCAATCCAATGACTGTATTGGAAAGTTGGCCGTGCAGTGCAACGGTAGACTGCATGCTCGGCTACTTCGCAGCATCTTTGCCAGTTAATTACCGTCTACGCTACGCTTAAAGTGAAGATATTTTGTCCATCTCTTCTCGATATGTTGAGGTGGTGCCTACTGGTATATGTAGTAAAGCAATAGTCGCAAGTACAATTATGCAACAGAGCAGCGTCAAAATATTCAGGAAGTAGATAGACCGGATATAAAAACCGAGAAAGAAAGTTAAATAGCATATACTGGAATACGTAACAAAAATTAAAATATACAACAATTTATCTCGCTTTCGTAAATATATAGAGTAACTAGATTGTGATAATTGAACAATTAATCGATTCATTAACTAGCTAAATCATTAAGGGTGAAGTAATGTGATCCACAGCAAGTTTATTTACGATGCGCTTCACGTAACACAAGCGTTGATGAATGAGCAATTATTAATATTTAAAAGCGTCTAGGGAGAGAAGGGTGGCCGTTGACAGCAGTGAAAAGACGATGAAAACACGATGAAAACGTTCGTCTTTTCCTTCTCGGCCAACCCAACCCACCTTTCAAAGAGACCCGACAGAACGTGTTTTGAAAATACATGAACCTAATGTTGGCGTACTTTTCCAATGTTTATAGACTAGTTCAGACTACAGTCTTCAGACTTCAATCAAAACAAAATGAGGTAAAGAGCGAAATCATCAAAGGCTTTAGCTTTTTTTCACCTCAAATACGAGGGAAGCTGTTATTTCTTTCTGCCGAGTGCTGTGCCGATAGAAAAAGCGTATAAAAAACGAGTATAGGTATACCTACGCTAGGCTATAAAAGAGCACGATTTCGAGGCCTTGATGTGCATTGCGTTGTTTTCGTCATGGATGGAGCTTCACAGCTTCTGTGTAAGAATGCAGCTCTCTAGTGCATGGTGATTGTTGACAAAGACCCCTCGGAATGATCGACATTCCCACCCACCATTTTATCAATGATCAAATGAAAAATTAGAGCTTACCTTCTACAATCATCTCATGTATTACAAAATGTAACGCAATAGCTGAACTTGTACTTATATTGCTACCAGTACTTAGCCGCGTCAGAATCAGGTTTGACGTTTGTCAAAACATTAGACTGAAACAATATTTTGAAGAAAGTGTCTGAAGACAGTTTTAGCTATGGTTTTCGGATCCAAATACCTCCGTGTCGTACGTACTTAGGTACTTGGTACCAACGTCGGTAAATTTAGTAAATAGTGAACGCTCCGGGCGTTTAACGAATTGACACCATGACCACATGAAACGAATTTGCCAATACTTGTACATTTCGTGATTTTCGGAGCCGTTCGTGAGCAACAGTTTTTTCTTCATCGCAGCCATGCCATTTCAAGTAAACTATCGTCCACTTTCTACGAAAAATAATGTGAGCTGAAAGCCATCTAGCCAGTACAGAACAAAGGTTGTTCATTACTTGATATATCTATTCTTTAATTGATTTAATCATGAATTCGACCCATCAAATTGAATATTAGAATACCGCCGACCCATGAAACGACTGTTCCTTAACCGTACGAAATGGCGACGGTTACAGTACACTCGAAAACTTAACTAAAACTAACAAGATATTGATTTTTGCTTCCAGGATCACATCCAGGAGGTTTTGGACAAGTGGACGCAAATCGACGACGAAATTTGGGCAAAAGTGATCGTTTTAGAACGGAACAGACGAGTAGCAAAAGCTTACGCTCGTGCTCCAGTTTTGACAGTAAACGGAAGTGACGATGGATTTGATGGTTTCCGGTAAGTCTTATTTTATACGGCTGCAATTTTATTTAGGATCTGATGTAAAAACTGAACTTGTCCTCGTGCAATCCGAGTAACCTCCTGGTACCACTGAGTAGAATGAATATCAGTTAGGTACTTATCAACACGGTTTCATCATTTTCTTCAGCCAAAAAAGACTCGCTTTCTTCGGCAGAAAGGCAAGTGCTGACCTGACACTGGCTTGATTGGACCCAACAAAACAAGGGAACGAACGTAGCACCGTTTGTACTTTTTGCACGTTCGTTTCAAATAAAATCAGCTACTTTCACATCAATTAAATATCTAGCTATAACTTCAATCACACTTCTTAAGCAAACGAATTATCGACTGATAAAAGACTTTTCACTGAGCTCATCATACTTGCAACATGTAAACGATCTTTTCGCTACAGAAAATGACACCGCTATATAACGACACTCTTCTGCTAGTCCGACGTTATATGCAATTAATAGCACAAGGACGTCCAGCAAAGTAAAAATATAATTGTACTTCAACTTTCAAGAAGTTGATCTTGTTTAGCATTCATTTCTTGCAGCGTCTATGTACATAAAAAGCTGTAATATCTGACACTGGTTGCGTTTTATACATATTCCATGCACGCAGCTGCAGTACATTAAACAACCGAAGGCATTGGAATACAATTATATCTTAGCTGGCCAAACAACCCTTTTTGATTCACCGAAGGTTCTGATAAATGAGCTCTAAATAGCTCTGCGTATGTTCAAAATACCTGCACTTCTAATTAATCTCTTGCAAAGTATACCTACCCATTGCATCTCCCACGGTATGAGAAGTCGGTTTCCCCAGATTGCTCATGGCTCCTCGGAAATGCGGGACACTGTGATTTCACTCATTTTCGGCAAATTGAGGAACGATATCCAAGATCGACCTATGACGGTTCTTCACAATTCTGACCAGACTATAGACGCAACAATATTGCAAAGATACCGTTATGCTTATAGATGTATATTACCTTTCATCCTAGTGAAGGCTAACTGCATTGCTTATTTACACGAAAAAAACAAACCAGATTTACAGAAATCTATTGCAGCCAGATTATTGAAATTTCTGTGCAAAGCTGTCTGGCTTGTTAGGAAAGTGAGCAACGTAAAAAACTGCATGGTATTCTCAATTTTCAGGATCGGTCTTTGCGGCTTTGACAACCCCATGCGTGATCCAAAAACAGAAGAGCTCAAACGACACATCGGTCATGTAAGTAATGTTTTCAGCGATGCAGTGATCACTGATCAAGGTGTTGCCATGTGTGTATCACGACTCGCGACAAAGTTCAAGAAGGAGTCAAAGGGAAAGAAACCCTAGTTGTTTAAACACCTATTATCTTCGCGTAGATCAGTGTCAGCCTACTGCATCCTGCACTTAGAATCCACATCTACTCCCAATCCCATTTAACAAAAGCATGTAAGGATTAACAAAAAATGCACCATCAAGGCTATTGCACCATTTATAAATCGTCCTTAATTGAACTACTGCCTGCAAGTATTCTAATACATTTAATCGAACTCAATACTGGTCAAAGAAAGGAAAGCAAGGTTTCTGCATTTACTTGTTATCGCCTACAATGTATGCTTTACACTTTCAGGGCGTCAAAGTGAAAATGGACGATCAGGGTAATATTTTGGTGAAACGGGTCTCAAAATGCAACGTTTACGTGAAAAGCACGAGTTCTGGAGAAGAATCGAGCATCGGAAATGAAATTGTAAAACTGCCAAATTGTGCTCTAGAAATGGAAAAGCCTGTCAAAGTAAGTAATATTTTTAAAAAAATCTGTAAACAATAAACTAGATACCTACCTATTAAGTATACCGAAGAGTGGGTTAATTTTTTCAAGTCAGCTTACCAAATCATTTATGGCCAATCAAAATCAGAAAAAAAAACATTGGTTTTTATTTGGTCGAACCAAGCTGCGTTTTTTTATCTACAACACATACACAATATATTGCAGTGGGTCATCGATTTTTTTAAATTTCCACTTCAACAAGTATTTTTTAGCGCATTTGCCCAATTAAGAGTGAAATGAAAAGCAACATTAAAGCAGGCCTATTAGCGCCGACGCCGACGCCGGAGCTGAGCCGTGTCTAATAATTGTAATAATAAGTCAACTGCGTATCGTTCCAGCTGTTCGACATGAAGAAGTTCCAGCAAAACGTGAACCGTGAACTGCGGCGTGCCTACCCCGACCGACGACGTCTTGAATGCCAGTGCCTGAGCGCCGTCGCATTTGTCAAAAGCGAGTCCGAGCTTTTGGATTGCCCCATTTGGGTTCTAATCATCAACGTCGTCGCCATGGACATGCTCAAGTCCCGACTCCCGCCAGGCAAGACCCACACCGACCTGTACAATCTAACACAATACACATATAGAACCTACAATTACCGCATTACCCTACCTATTCAAGAAAAAACAATATCATCATCGTGCTAACACAATTGATTACGCACATCTTAAAGTACCTAGAGGTATTTATGACCATTCGTAAATCTATTTATGAGGTTATGCCTATGTTCTCTGTGGGACGTAAATACGATGCATTATATAGTCAGGATGATCACATAGTATGGGGCGTCAGCAAATTTCAGCTAATTGCTCGAGAAACAAAAAAACTGCGCTCAAAGGCGCTGTAGGTATGCGTAGGCTGCAGTCTACACTTGTAGTTCTTATGACCATGCTATTGATATTGATATTGAATGAATGGCTCACCTATAGCCAGGTAGAATCCTGCCTCAGGGTGTATACTTTCTAAGGGAATGCAAATTTGGTCATCATTTTTTGAATCATCGATCGAAGAGGTCTTCCTCTGACGGTCCTCAGTCCAGCCAGGTGAATCTTTAATCGATTACGATGAGTGTTCACTGTTCAGTAGATGCGTGACTGGGAGTGTGTATCAAACGATTTGCCGTTCATCTAGATTCTACAGCTACACTACTTACATTTATTGATTAGTCTGTTTTATTAGACTCTTTCTAAAGAAAATTTGTACGGACAATTGAAGCTTCTCGTAATGCCCTACATAAAATGACCACATCTAATGATCACTTGTAAGAAGTATTTCTCGCGCAGAAGACAATTCCCACATAACTAATGCCTGTGTAGCTTCATTGTTTAGGTTTAGCAAATTACGATAATTTACCTAGTTTAAATAAAGCTGGAGACACGAAGGACATTTTATAGCAGAGCCAATTAACCCATTGCTTCGTATATACTAAGCTTAACTCGTTCCGTTCTCAAAATCGAGCATCGTAACTGTTTTAAATTGCATCTCTCAAAAATAAATCATTACAATTTTAAATATTTAAATTACGTCTCCAGTCACAAGGATGAAATGAAACAATAATATTAATAATAATAATGACGACAATAAGACAAATTCACACGTTTTTTATTTCCTTTTTGAAGGCGTGGGCCGCCGTGGACGCTCTTTTAACTACCTATGCAAAAGTTCGCATTTATTTATAGCTGTGAACTTTTTGCATTCATACTTCCTATTCGGTCATCGGCCATTCGTCAAAGTCGAGCCGAAATAACCATGATAATTTCTAACTGACGTGATTAATGTTATTCCAGTGAAAAGAGTGGTGGACATTAGGAACCGGCCACGAATCCCCATTCCCGACGAAGATCCTTACAGCGTCGCAGGAAGCGGTGGCTCCAGTGGAAGCTCTGGTATCGGAACCGGAAACGGCAGCAACAACACGGGAGGAATGGTGGCTGCTACTAGGGAACAATTACTCCAGCAGCAACAGAAGCTACTGCAACGAAGGAGCGACAAGCCACCGAAATTGCCACCTCGCGACAACGGCATCTACCCCCATGACATTCCAAAGGTAAGAACTAAGAAGAGAAGAAACGAAAATAGTAAAAGGGTTCACCAAACAGCCACTATTCACCATTCACCATCAAGCATCGATCCAAAACAGTGACGTCAATCGTTTAGCCGCCATTTGTGATCGTGCTAGATACGGTACAAACGGTGCAGAGATCTGAATCTGATCCGTATCTGTGGATCGATTCCGAGTTCGCTGAACATTTTCTTCGTGTATTCAGCATCCCCTAATTCGGTTGTTGCAAGATGGTTGCATATCATTATTCGAACCATTCTGTTTCGGTGCACATCACTGAAGGAGGCTGATTATGTTGTTCTATTCTTCCAGCCGGACTACGACGATATCGAGGAAGAGAATCGGCTCAAGCCATTCGCGTTGTCCAGAGGACGGGATAAAACTCAAGACAACAAGAAATATGGTAAGAAAACAAATGAATTGATTCATTTATCACAGACTGCTTTCTTCGGTTGCTCTGATTTAGTTCTGAAAGCTATTGTGATGCGAAACGTTAGCAGGAAGTGATTTTCTATAGCCCAGATTGAGCAATATCGTCACATGACTATTAAGTGGCTAATGCGGCGAACCGAATTATCTTCATGGCTTCTCGTCATGAAGAGAGTACACATATACATATCTACGATCGATCGAAACGTATCATTGACCATTGTGAAAGTGCATATAATAATTGCACGTATAAAAGCAGTTCATCACGTACAAACGTATTTGGAATTGAGATCAAATAGCGGCATGTACAGCAAGCGTGATTTGAGCTAAACGGGAAGTTCACCAAAGAAACGTAGTGCTTTTCTTTTCTTTCTCTCTGTACCTAGCCACCTGGCAACGTAGGAACCATTTTATAAAATGTTTCGATTGGTCACCAGATGATCCGTACTATTGCGGAATGCGAGCCCGAGTACCGAATTTCGTCAAGACCAAAACGAAGGATGTCCGAGTTTTCCCCCAACCAGCGCCTCCGACACACCACCAGTATCACCACGGCAACTTGGTGAACAACAATAACAACAATAACAACAATAACAACCAGCGCCAACATCACCCGATGATGTGGCATGCGAAAAGCTACGAGAGCGGCATGGGTAAGCAACTATCTCAATATCTACACTGATTTGTTTTTACTTTGCCAGTGCCACCCTAGCCTAGGGTCCCTTGGGTCCCTTGGCTTTCTTGCTCAAACTTTCAAGACTACGCCCCAGAATGATCAAGTATGATTGTATTGATAGTCACTTCCTTGACAATCAACTATCAAGTATATTACGTACCTATGTTTTAATTTAGTTATAATAAATGCTTGAATTGGGTAAATATTGAAGCAATTAGGTTAAGACTGCTGCCAAGGCAGTGTGACATGGACTGCACTTGTAGCTAAGACGCTTCCCGCGCCCTTCCGACTTCCGTCGTAGGTATCCAAAACGTGATGTTTTCCGTTTCCGGTTCGTTTTCCAACAATTTCTTTCTCTGATTCATTGAAACGCTGCGTGCAGATTCGGAGGCGTTAGATTCGCCCTACAACCACATCTACGGCCGCCTGCCCATCCCGACCAGGGCGTACATCCCGCAGCAGCCGAGGGCCATGTTCATCGGGGAATGGGACTGAAGAACGTGCCCACTCCGTCTCCGTCCTGCGCAGCTATTGAGATAGCTGCGCAAAATCCATTCGCCCGCTCGCCTCGTGCTACCAGTAATAGCGAGGGAGCTCAGATCGACTCACCATATCAATCACAATACCTATGGACATTCCACCAAGGAAGATAGATATTAGATTAGAACGTTGTGTATATGCTGGATATTATTTTATTATTTAATAGTATGTGTTGAAGTATGTTATATACGTAATTTAAAAGTATAGGATGAATTGAGATTGTGTTGAAGGGGGAATGAAAAATCAAAGTATTGATTTCTGCAAAACCTACCTATCTAATAATATAACGTTAAGTTTGTAAAAAAATGCAAACAAACCAATGCCAATTTGTTTGTTAAACGCATTGAAAGTTTGCACCTACCAGTAAGTTACTAGAAATTCGATGAAAATACTCCCAAGTGTCTTACTAACACATGCCATGTGTTTTTGAAGATGAGCTGCTGTTGACAGTGACAGTGACAGTGACAGTGACAGTGACCGTTGGAGCTGTTAAAATTACTACACTTTCAACAGTGCCGATGGTCGTAATGTTAGGTCGTAACTCGTAATTTTAGGCCGCTTTAACTCTCTAGCTCGAGTCTGTAGAGTTGAAGTTGACCACACCGAAGTTAGACGAAATTCTTAATGAGAATATGATTATGCAACTATCTAGGCCAGGCCAGGGATAGTTCTTGTGTAATATAGCCGATAGGTATCATTCTAATACGTAGCTATACTAAATTAATACAGCTTGTTTTAAATGTGAATATTTCCCCTGGGCCTAATTACGGGAAATATGCAAATTATATTATTACTGGATTTTATAAGTAGGGACAAGTCCTAATGCTGAATGTGCCTTATGTTCTGAACATATACGTCAAGAAAAACTAACTAATGGAAATCTGTCCGACACGATTGAGTCTCTGACATATTTCAATTTAACTGAAGTGAATTGTTGTTTCTGTCCAATAATGTGTTGCCTTCTCATTTTTTAGTAAGTGAATTATAAGAATTTGGTACATTTTTGGATATGTTGGTTGGACGCCCAAGTCATCAAGGAAACATAATTTTCTTGGCTTCTGGCAAGATTAGCTTGGGCGGAATTTCTCGACTTTGAGCTCGTAATACTTATTTTTTATTATTATATCGAACGAAATTACAATAAAATGGTGGCGGAATTAAGTTTACTCGACTCGATTTTTTAATTAAAATACCTTTCTATCTTTCCTTCTTTCTCTCTCTATCAATCCAGTACCCACGGGCTAAAATCAGCTGAAATCAGCTGAAATCTTTGAAATCGGTGCTATACAGCAATGCAGCGGCGCCAAAGCGGCAGATTGCGCGTTGCCAAACAAAAGGAAGAGATGCACTTTTATTCGAAGGGAGGCCTGCGCTAATCGAAAGCATGCTGCCGGTTGATTCAAGCTGGAAAATGGCAATTAGTGTGTGTAACATGACTCGACGTCGTCGTCGACATCGACATCGACATCGACATCGACATCGACACCATTGTGCAAACATGCATCGTGATTCGTGCTCTGCTCCTGTCGTCTTCGTCTCTTGCCAATGACTTCCATTATACACAGAAAATCTCCTTGCAACGATTCCACACTTTTTATTCTCATCTGTGACAATGCCGCTAAAAGCAGGATGCACATTGCTTTTGTTCAGCCGGAGAAAAAAGCAACTGATTCATTTTGTAGAAAAATTTTAGCTAACCATTTTCTAAAATCAGATACGAAATGTACCTACGGCTGAGCTGGTCAGGCGACTAAAACAAGCACTAAACAAGCAGATATTGAACACTATTTGCGGGCTTCTATTGCATTGGGCTGCTCTTGAGAAATTCAACCCGATATGTTCCCATGGCACTCTTGCAAGGCTTGCCGATAAGGCTAGAGTCCAGTTTGAAACGCCAGAAGAAAAGCACACACAAATTAAAATCAAACAAAGAATTAATCTAAAGAAATTAATTGAATCCTGGATTTTCCTAGGCTCGGTGAAAGAAAAGTAGATTAAGTATAACTTGTACTCTTGTTAACTCGTGACTGGGCACGTTTTGTACACAAAGTTTATTTTTATTTTTTTAATGATACAGCACGTTTTCTATAGTGAAATAATAATATGTATCTTTTACAGAACAGAATGTTAGCAGGAGACATTTCCAAGTTAGCGTTAAATTACTAACATGTCTCACCATTCAGTTCTTGCGATGGATTGAAGTTCGAACTCAAAGTCAAGTCAAGCATGATTAAACTCAAAGTTAATATTCGATAAACAGATTTGTTTGTGTGGCTAGTGTCAATGACAGTGATTATTAGAGTGAAGGGCGAATCCATCTGTCTTCTGCAGTCTGGACGTGGATGTGGATCAAGTCACTCTTGGTAGCCACCTGTGAAGAGGCGGTAATCAACCATCCTAGAAAGACAAAAGCCTTTCAGGACCAATCGAGCGGATCGCGGCCTTCCCAAGGTCGGTACAAATCAAAAATACCGAAAGATCAAGACAGATTCAACGAGGGTATGGACGGGTGCAAAAAATCATATGGGAAATTCAATTGGCTCTGAGGACAGATTTATTTGCAAAACTTCATGACCAGCGTGTTCGTTCCCCTGAAATTTTCTAAGTAGGCAGCACAACTAGCACGCATGATATGGGGTACCTATAACCTTTGGCGTAATCCCATGGTTGACGACAACGATGTCCAGAATGTATGGACAGAGCCAGCAGACACATTTCAGGTTTCCCCGGCCAATTCCGTCATTCAATAAGGTGTAACGTCACAAAGAGTTCGAATCTAGATTTTATTCTAATTTATTCAATTCAGCTGGTTTTTGTTGCATCTCGAGGGGAGGGGGATAAGATCGATGTTTCAGACCCGACTTTCTCCTTAATTTCGTTGTTTGTTTTGTTTACATTTAAATTTAAATACTTTTTGTATGCATTAAACTCAGTAAATACAAGAAACCGTGTGTCGTGCTTGAGTGGGGACGGTGTTGGACCAAATGGGGTGATTGGAGAGCCAGGGGATGGGCAAATTTTATAAAAGGAAAAGATGTGGAGGACATTGGCAATTGCGCTTACACCCTCGTCGTTGGCAGCTGAGAGTCACAGAACGGCTCCCGAGCAGGGGCTCGATTCTGTCGGGTCGGCCAAATTAGCAGTGTTGCAGTCAAGTTTGTGTTTCTCACAGAAAGTCAAAACCCCGTGGGGTGGAGTAATAGATCAGAAGACTGAACGTTAAAATCGGTTCTAATTCACGATAAGACCGAACGGCTTGGCATGTTGGATACACCGGTTCTCGTGAGACCATCGCAGTTAAGCAGTATTGCGATGTACCAAAGGTTAGATAAGTGACCATTCATCCAAAGGTTCATTTCTGTTCGGGAGAGAGGTTGGAGGGATTGAAGCTAGTGGAGCAGCGTCACTTCCCTTGTCATGAACTTCTCGACAGCACGTATTAGTGGAGGAATCCCATGCAGTTCGAGTTGTACCGTTCTTCGGAAGTGACGTTAAGCGGTTGTTTACTTGGTGCTTTTCGTCAGGAGTAGGCTACGTGCCGGCACCGGGTTTCTGCTCTTCCCTGTTAGATCCATCATCACTCTCATTAACACCCGCTCATTTACCGACGCCAACAGACCATTACCGCATGGCCAGCTCTCAATACAGTGCGTCGTTAAACACCAAATAATCAATCAACCAATCTACGTTAAGAGATGTTCGCGCAGTCATCGTTTATCGGAAAGGAGACAGCATCTGCTGCCCCAAACACCATCTGGGGCGCCGATTTGATTCCTGCGCTCCTGAGGGACACTCAAGTCCGAGCTCCCGATCGGAACACTCTCGACGTCGGTTCATTAAAGCGGCGTCCGACATTGCTTGCGAGCTAACAAGACCACGACGATACCTCGAATTTATATTTGCGTTCTTGTCGTTCAAGTAGAATCATCATTTCAAGGATTTAGCTGTTAGGCCACTATAAATTAGGGAAGTTGTCAAATCCGTGTATTGTATCGTTTGCGTTAGCACAAACATTAAACCGATAAATTTACATTCGAATTGTCTTCGGGTCGAGATCGGTCAAGTTCGTCTTAAGTGGTTTCGGAGATCGCCAGGACGGTAGGGAGTTGATTTTGTTTGGGTTGTGCAGTTATTCCCACTAATTACGTATTATGGCGACGATTTAATTTCTCGTAACGAGTTTTAGTTGTAGACGCGTACCTTACAAGGGTAAGAAGGTAAGTAATTTTAACTGCAATTTTTATACGTCAAGGACTTCAGAAGCCTCCTATAAAATTTAGGTTAACCGACAAGAGTATGTCTTTACAAACGAAATGAAACAAAATAAACAAATAATAACGAATTATACTTACTTTCCAAAAACAAATTGCTCTAAAATAAGAACATTCAACAAAAACTGTTAGTAATGGGTTGAGCTGCTGAAAACTTCTAACAAACAAACTGCCGTTCGTTCTGTTGAACTGGCAGTTTGTTTGTTAGAAGTTTTCAGCAGTTTAACCCATTTACTAACAGTTTTTTTGAAAACTAGGGCTGAAATTAGACAGAAAACATGAGCCTTAGACATTTAAAGAACATTCAACTTTCAATTGGCGGCGGCTTTAGATGTTGGGAGTCATTTCTTGTACCAACAATTCGACGATTCGATCTAAGGGTCACTGGTCAGACTCGTGTGAGCATCAATATTTCGCGAAGTCTGAAATCGAAGACCATCTGCCCAATTTGGGCCCATTCGTATGCAATACTTTGCGAAGTCTGAAATCGAAGACCATCTGCCCAATTTGGGCCCATTCGTATGCAATACTTAACGAAGTCTGAAATCGAAGACCATCTGCCAAATTTGGGCCCATTCGCATGCAATACTTAACGAAGTCTGAGATCGAAGACCATCTGCCAAATTTGGGCCCATTCGCATGCAATACTTTGCGAAGTCTGAAATCGAAGACCATCTGCCCAATTTGGGCCCATTCGTATGCAATACTTAACGAAGTCTGAAATCGAAGACCATCTGCCAAATTTGGGCCCATTCGCATGCAATACTTTGCGAAGTCTGAAATCGAAGACCATCTGCCAAATTTGGGCCCATTCGCATGCAATACTTTGCGAAGACTGAAATCGAAGACCATTTGCCCATTTTGGGCCCATTCGCATGCAATACTTTGCGAAGACTGAAATCGAAGACCATCTGCCCAATTTGAGCTCGATCCTCATGGTTGACCACAGAAGAACAGCTCTCGCGGTAACTTATACCAAGTGTCTGGTACCTAGCAATAAATCACTAAAGGCCAATGATTGAAATTGAAATCAACAAATCACATATCAATCTAACTGGGCTTGGAGGCCTCAATCGTGAGTTGTTCGCGACCCGAATGGTTAATTCCAGATCGTACATAATTTATAATACAATGCAAAATGTGATGAGAAAAGTGTACACTGTAGGTACCTTATACAGTTGAGTATAGCTCTAGAGTAGAGTGCCGAATGACCCCATTGCTGGTGGCGATGCGTTAGACTTTGCGTTAGTCTTAGAGCTCGGTGCATACGCAATGTAAGTAGAACCTGAGCTGCGTAACGTGAACGGCACTTGGTGTGCATGGGCCAAACAGTCATGTGGTATTTTATATTCCTCCAAGCATTCATGCCAGGTGAGATTGACGTGAGATTTCGAATTTCGAGTAAGATAGGTCGAGTGGTCGAGTGGTTGATTGCGCAGAAAATGACATCTTATAGCTAACAAGACGTGTGTTACTAGGTGGTGCTCAAATTGTCATCCAGCAGCAAGTGAAGAATGCCATTGGGCCATGTATCTTGCAGTTGATTGCCGAATGCGACGAGTTTATTACGTTTAAATTACACAACAAGTAAGTAAAATGGTTGGCAGATCGAAATTGGGAATCAGTTAGAGATTGTGTGATTAAAATTTGTGATTAATATTTAGAGCGTACAATGATACTTTTCAACGTCTGAACATTTCTTCATTGGACGCTGGAGAAGGCTTCGAAGCTACTTTGCCGATGAAAATAATCGTCCATGGATATGGAGGAGCGTTTGACAAGTTTAATCCATCACGAAAGATTACAGCAGGTCAGTTAAGTGCTTGTGACGATCCAGAATTACAATTAAAATACTTCACTGTGTGAAATCTGTGTAGCTAATAGCAGCCTATAATAGCTGTTGATAGTGAATGCCCATAAGAGTTATTCAGGCTTGTGCGGAAAAGAATTATTGCGTCACGACTTAGTTTCCAGAAAGCGTACAAAAACTCATATCTTTACACTTCTGGTTTATAACTCGTCTCGAGTTCACTGACATTGCGGTGCACGTGCATCAAAAGGTCACTCGATACGAAATTAGGCAACGTATTCTGGAATCTCCCGCAATTGTTTTATCTCATTTTCAAGTTCTCACAAGGATTTAAAAATCAACTCAATTGTTGCAGCTTATTTGGCGAAAAAAGACCTCAACGTGAATGTGATCGTAGTAGATTGGGCTGAGCTGAGTAACACTCCTTGTTACCCGATTGCTGTGATAAATACTTGGCACGTGGGTAAGTGCATTGCCGAGTTACTTGACGCCATGGAGTATCGCTACCCTAAATTCCGGTCAAGCGAAGCACACGTGGTCGGCTTCAGCCTCGGCGCCCATGTCGCAGGATACGCAAGCGAGAAACTGTATGCACGGAAAGGTTTCAAGCTGGCCAGGATCACAGGTACATCCGAATAAGCGTCAACACCAAACGCGACGATGACAGCACGCCAAAGCCATTATTTGAATCGTAAAAAGCACGTGTTCTAGACCGCGGCTAGACGATTTAAATTCGTTAACTGTCTAAACTGACAGCCAAATATTTCAAAATAAATGAAATAGTGCTGACCGCCAATTGTTTGCTCTAGGGTTGGACCCAGCACTGCCATTATTCAAGACTATGTCCGATACGTGGAAACTGGACTCCGGGGATGCGACTTTTGTCGACGTTATCCATACCAATGTTGGCATTTTAGGTAAAGTTGAGTCGACAGGACATGCCGACTTTTATGTCAACGGCGGAACAACTCAAAGAGGGTGCAAAGGAATCAAGAGTAAGAAACCTTACTTGACTTGTACAGGCTACGCTTCAAATGCATTCCACTCTAGCGTAGGATCCATGTATGTTTTACGATACCTTTAGATGAAAACGTCTAATTAGGGGGAGGGGGGGAGGAGGGGTTTCACCAGTCGTGACAAATTCACGGTCGGTGAATTGAAAATGTTCACGTGCGAACACTAAACATATAGCCATATACACTGAAAAAACACACGTCCCGTCAAGCCACCTCTATCGAACACACCCACGACCCCAACATACGATCACAAAAAATCAACAACGGTGAAAAAATGCATGGATCCAACTGACTAATCTGCATTGCCATTCGTTTGACCGTCCAAATACCCACATGTCGACCACTCGCTGATTGCTTCTCGGTGTCATGCGTCGCTGGGGCGGTACATGTGTCGTTGTCAAAAACTCGCCAAACCACGGTGCAAACACACGTGCTGCGTGTCGGGCTTTTTAAACCAGGCGTTTTTAAACCACAACAAAACAGCGGCATACGAATGGTGGCCTCAACATAACTCATCAAATATGGACGGGTAGCACAAAATCTCAACTCGAACATACCACCCACAAAGAAAACGAGTTTTAGGGTAATTTTAGTACACCGTTTAGTATCAAGGGCTGTGTGTGTAAGAAAGACAGACACCCTAGGCTAGTGTGGAAAGCAACTAAGAAAAGATATGCGCGTACTTAAAAATAAGTATGATTCTACAATATACCACTCTCTTTGAGAGTAAGCAAATTTAAATGTTTAGCATCTACACATTACTTTTAACAAAAATTATCTCGGTATATCTTCTTTCCCTTGCCGCGAAGGCAGATTTATACATGTTTCTCTTTGTTATAGATCCGTCTTTGTGCAGTCATTTGCTAGCGCCGGTATATTTCGCAGAGTCCATATCATCCCCTAAAGGGTTTTGGGGTGTTTCGTGTCCAAATTACTATCAATATATACTCGGCTGGTGCCCCGAGAATGAGAATACAAAAATACAACGCGTGCCCATGGGAGAAAATTGCAGCCCAGGGTAATCAAACTGACAAATCATTTTCACAAGTAGCCGATAATAAGACATGAAACTTAGAAGCGTTATTTCTTCCTTGATTTTTATGTTCGGGGTTTCGCTGATTTGCAGGACATTAGGAGTGTACCTGGTAACGACCGGCGATGCACCTCCCTATGCACTTGGTTAATTAATGCTACGGTATTCACAATGAGGTAGGTACCTAGTTATTCAAGTACTGACAGCTAATTGCCACAGCCTTCGTGCAGTTAAATGAGTACCTACACAATTCACAATCATTCCATATTAATAGAAAGTCAATTCATTATCTTCCTCATGCTCTTTTCCACTACCTTAACGTTAGAACCAGTATTAATTTGTATTGTTGATACACCTACAATTCTTTAACCCCTTACTAGACGCTTTTGTTTTCATGTTAAAAGTGATCATGAATAAAAATGTTGGGAAGCTTATTTATGTGTAGCTGCGTACAATGTAACCTTGGCCATTTCAAATACCTCCATGACCCACTACGAATGACTTTAAAGTCTAATATTCTGGAAGAATGTCCCAATACTTGCAGTATCTGCTAATATAAAGTTTATGCAGACACACGATTGACAGGTAAAAGTAGGTGACACATAATAATTTTCTTGTAATCAATGTGTCTATAAAATTGATACAAATTGAACGTCAGCGTTTTCATTTCAAATAAAACGGAGCGGTGGGAAAAATTTGTGAGCAATTGCATTTGCATCGCTTGGGACACATAATGGTGCGCAGTCAGTGTTTTCGCGTGTTCTTGTGGCTGGGATTTTCGGTGTGCGTCGTGCACTCTGCATGGCCGCTGGATAAATTAGGCAAATCTGAGGAAAGAGCGGGAGTGTCGTGGATGTACTTCCCAGACGGAGAAGGAGTTCCACGTAAAGTTTTCTTAAATTCTTCGGGTCCATCGCCGAGACTAAACCACGAGACTTACATATCGTTCCAACTCTACACAAAGTAGGTGCAGGGTGAGTCACAGTGACCTGTTGAAAACTGAAAACCCAACAAACTTTATTAACGAAAATTTGATTTATATCTGACAGGCAGAATCCTGAAAAGGGGGAAGCTATTCGAGTGAACGATGCCCTCCTTCTTCAGTCGACCAAATTCAAACCAGAAAATCCTACCAAATTTGTAGTGCACGGATGGCAGTCAAGTGCACAGAGCAAAGCTATGCAGAGCATCAAATCGGGTGAGGTGTATTAATAAAAAATATCCTAGCTCTGTTTATTTTCTAAGCTAAAATTCGAATGCATGATCGAACTGAGTTAAAGGGACCGAACGGTTTAGCGTGTTGGAAACACCGGTTGCCGTGAGATCACCGAGGTCAAGCAACATTGCGATGGACCGAAGTTTAGATGGGTGACCATTCATACCAAGGTTCATTTCTGTTCGGGAGAGAGGCTGGAGTGTTTGATAGTGCAGCAGCTTCACTCCCATTGCTATCCACCTCTCGGAAGCACGGATAAGTGGAGGAATCCTGCTGTTTAAAGTTTTACCGTCCTTCGGTTGACAGGAGTCAACGTCTACGGCTACGTGCCTGCACCGGGTTTCCTCCCTTCCCTGTTAAGTTCATCATCACCCTTATTATCACCATATCGCCAATAGACCAGTGCCACAGTGCCAGTTGTCAATACAGTGCGTCGTAAACACCACATAAAAAAAGAGAAAATGGGGATTTATATTACATCTGACTGAAAATTACTCTGACAATGCACACGAAAAGCTAACCGTACCATTCTCTCCACTTCTGTTGCTGGCACTGACAGCGTACCTAGATTCGGGTGAATTCAATGTTATTGTTGTCAACTGGGCGGAGCTTTCTTCGAGCATATACTACTACGCTCCTGTCGCCCATACACGACCCGTTGGCAATTACATCGGAAGGATGGTCAAGTTCCTGGTGAAGCAAGGACGATCAAATCTCGATCTCATGCACATTGTTGGACACAGTCTAGGCGCGCATGTAGCGGGATTCGCAGGGGCTAGCTTGGCCCCAAACAAAATCGCTAGGATAACGGGTAAAAATAATAGAGATTAACTATTTCCTATAAGTTTTTTTTCATTTACAAAAATTGAAAATAAAGTTTGGTAAAAAAAAGCTTTCCCACATTTTAAGTATATTTCTTTTTTAGGACTCGATCCTGCCAGTCCCGGATTTCCGCACGACGCAGGAAATGACCAACACCTTGATAAGACGGATGCCCAGTTCGTAGACATTATTCATACTTGTGGCGGAATTCTGGGATATTCGAAACCATTGGGACACGTAGATTTTTATCCCAATGGCGGCACCTCGGTCCAGCCCGGATGCTGTTGCGTGCCTGTATTTCAAGGTCAGTAACCGGAATAGTGAAAACTACGTCGGGTGGTTTTCGCGTTGGGTCCATCCATCTATTGGATTCAAATTTGTATTCACCAATCATAAGATTTAGCTAGGAAATGAAATACCATTTGTAAATCGTGCCGTGTCAATGTTCAATCCTCAGAATCATGCAGTCATAGCAGAGCCCACGAACTTTTCTCCGAGTCCATCACTTCTTCTCGAGGATTTGCTGCACACAAATGCTTGTCCTGGAACAATTTCAAGACCGGGGGATGTGCCAAAGTGCCAGACCGCGTAGTTTTCATGGGCGATTCAGATAACAACTTGAAATCGAAGTAATTCCTGCAGCTATTACTTCAATACCTACCTACTAACTAGTAACTAGCGATAGTAATTCAGTTAGTAGTAGTTCAGTCAAGTTAACTTAGTAAGTAAGTTAGTTAAGTAATTAGTAAGCAATTCTGACGTGCTTTTTGTTTTCAGCACCAACGCCAACGGGATATATTATCTGGAAACAAGTTCAGCGTCTCCCTACGCACTTGGATAATAAAAACAAAAATCTTGCCGATACGTAAAGCTAATTTTGGTCATCGACGAAAACAATTAGTAATTATTTTGTACGTTGATTTCACTATTATTATCAGCATTGGGTTTTCCAATTCAAGTGATAGGTATTTAAAACTATTTCTGATACACCACGATGTAATTTCATTGGAGATGTTATTCATGTTGGCGGTTGCGCTCTCTTAAGAAACAGGTGGCGGCCCTAAAAAGGGCCTAAACAACTGGGAGACCAACGTTTCGACGGTGATGGCGCCGTCATCTTCAGGATTTTAGGCCCTTTTTAGGGCCGCCAACTGTTTCTCAACAGAGCGCAACCGCCAACATGAATAACATCAACATCGCCTCTCAAAATATCAGAACTTCATTGGAGATATTCTTCTGAAAACAAAAAGTTTAATAAACTGGGTAAAAATGATAAGATGTCCACTAAAATATTCCCAACGATTTTCAAACTGTTCAGTCTGCTTCGTCAGGGGCATCTGTCCCTGACGAAGTAGACAGAACGGCTCGCAACACGTCGGGAATCTTTTAGGGGACTTCTAACCATTTTTTCCCAGTTAATAAAACAGTTTTTTTGAAAACTAGTGCTAAGATTAGGAACCAGATATGAGTCTAAAAAATGGATATTGAAATGTGAAATTTTCCAATCTTTATCATCGAAGTAAATGTACATCAGTCAACAAATCAGCAAATTGCAAAATTCTTGGTGGCATCAATTAATTATCATAATGAACTAGATAAATAACTATGATTGTGCACGTGTGTATTGAGATTTTATCAAATTGATAATGTAAATAATTTTTACTCACCAAATAAACGATGAATTTTACTGACTATTCGCTTCGCAACTTACAGTATATAAGGAAGTAAGAATTCGTTGTATCATTTATATCAAACATTTTGTGATTTGGAAACTGTTGCTGCAAGTTATAAGTAATCATGTCTGAGTCAGCTGTCAAGATTCTAATATATTTGACAATTTTGTCGGCTATTTACGCAGGTAAGTTCTAAGTATGTAGCAAGCTTCGGTTATCAAACCACGGAACAATATTACTTATAATCGCAATTCGCACTCCATTGTACCGACGGTCGACCAGGTCGGCGAGATATTCGCACTCCATGGTACCGACGGTCGACCAGCTCGGCGAGATATTTTGAGGAAAACGTTATTTATACTGTACTAAGAAAAGAGCTGGCATTACCCAACTAAGTGCATGCTCTTTCAAATGAAACTAATTTCAAGTCGGTAAACGGTTTAAAATCCTACCAGGAGTGTGTGAATATGTCTGAAGAAAATAGTCCAAGGAGAATTTTTGACGAACCTGTGGTTCAAACGGCTTGATTATTTTTTGCACACTTTATCTACTCACAATAATTAGGCAATACACTTTGTAAGATCGATCCGGAAACTAGTTCATCCCTAAAATTTTTTGTTAGAACGTTTTTGAAAATTTCGGGCCGCTAAATGTCTCAGCCTAGCGCGCGACTGCTGCTTGTTTGCGTGGCGAGATATGGAGCTCGGTTTTTATGCTAGGGCTGAGTATCTGACTGAAAAAAGACTTGCCGGCAATAAATTATCTTGTAACAAGGGTCAAGAGCTCTGTATTGGGCACTGAGCGATATTTTCCTTATCGACTTAATTGGATCGCCTAGAATCGCAACATTTCTCTGAACCGCTCACAGCAAGCACTGGCTATGGACTTACAATTAACATTTTGGATTACGAGCCGCCGTTTACGCAATGCTAGCGTAAACGGTGTCTTTGATGAAACAAAGTTGGCTGCAATTACGTCCAAATGATGTATAGTTGCACCCACCTCGTGCTGAGGAATTTGAATGAGCATTCGCAAGTGACTATTAAAGGCAAGATTAAGTGGTCTTATTTTTGTAAAACAATATATTGATTATTAATTTTTTGAGACTCATATCTCCTGACTAATTTCAGCACTATAGTTTTTAAAAAAACTGTTAATAACTGGGTTAAAC
>QKMV01000578.1:9584-21132 GCA_003287335.1 Lednia tumana
CGAATCGATCCGAGTGAATCTGAACGCAGCTCGAGGTTTCTCGACGCGATCCGAGTCCATCCGAATATAATGCGAGGCTGACCGAATCGATCCGAGTCGAGCCACGATTCACGGGGCAACTAGTGTTGTTTCATGCAGTATGCTGGCCCATATATAAGGCACACACATACACACACATATACACAGTGTATGCATGGTATGAGGTTTTCTTCCACAGCTTTTGTTTTCGAACAGCGAGAGATTTCTGCTCGAGTTCTTGCCCAGTGGACTTGAAGACACCAGTCTCGTGTTTTCAGTTACTCCTAGCCATTGTTTAGCCTATACACAATCTGCCTTATCGGAGCTTCTTTCTTTGCTCATCCACTCGGTTTCTTTAAAACCCACTCAATCGAACCACTTCTGCACGTTCACTGAGAATTAAATCACACTTGCTGTTAGCTGATAGTTTTTCATAAAGCTCGTGAAAACAATGGCAATGTAATAACGAGCGACCTTTCTTTTTCTGTGGCACGTGTGTTGTGTATCAAAGTAAGACTTCAGACCGCAACTAAATGGTTCTTGAGACATATCGACAAACGTTCGGGTTTCTGGCCGATGGTACTGAATTGCAGCAGGGCTTGTCGATGGTGCTGAATTGCAACAGAGCTTTCCGATGGTGCTGAATTGCAACAGAGCTCTCCGATGGTACTGAATTGCAACAGGGCTTCCCCATAATGATGAAACTTGTTTCCGAGCACCGAGGCGCGGCTCCTGAATGCGGATACATCCACCTCAATCCCCTCCCCGTAAAATAAAACGGGAAAAACACAGCGCTGTGTGCGTGCGAAATTCGAAACGGCACCTAAACGAATTACGTGCAATTTGTTTCTGAACGCCTTGCTAAAACTTGTGAAGCTCCCCGCTCGCCTCAGAGAAGAGAAAAACTCCAATTATTTAGGATCTGGTGCATTCTTTGAGTTTCTGCACCAATAAGTATTGACGCGACAAGCGAGATATTGGTTCATCCATTTGCGCACCTGAACCACTCGGCTTTGTCTGTCAACCGCAGAAATGTACATTCTTGCCGGGATTACCAGCTAATTACAAGCAGAGGCAAAAGAGTTAATTCACGAAACCTTGAATAGCGAGGGCTAGCGTGAATTCGTTTGACGTGCCCCTATCGCCGAACGCAGCGACAATGCAAGCCAGTTGACGTGGGAATGCAGTAATGCACATTTGTGGTATACAGTGCATTCTGTTGGGCCTTGGGGGCAGTGGGCCGCCCGTGGGGCTCCAACTGGCAGCACTAATCAACTATTAACTCTGATTACCTCCACGCACTGCGGTGCACCGCCATGCACCGCCACGCACCGCAACGCAGGGCACTGCGCGTGACGCGAAGGATTCCCATTTGACTCCAATTAGTGTTTTTCTCGGCCGCCGATAAATCTGGACGGAACGCTTTGATTAGAAATGCTCGGCGGCAATAATTCACGGCTAGCGCAGCTTTGGGCTCTTTTGTGAGGGGTATGGGGTTAGGGAGGGACCCTCGCGTGGCTATCTTGCTCGTTCTGAGTCCAGACTGACTGCAGTGCTGGAATGCTAATGCCGTCCAGTCGATCTAGACGACGTTGGCACTGTTTTATGGAAAAAGGTTCTTAATTCTAATTTGAAAATTGAATTATACTTTACCGTTAACTACATATCGACTCAGCTGCGAGAGCACTTTTTGCATTCTGTAAATCTGTCCAAAGGGCCGCGTGCATATTTTGTTATTGCTATTTGTTGAGAGAAAGGATTTTTTTTTTGTTTTAATTTTTCACCTCCAGCTAAAAGTTTTTGCTTTAATGAATTCAATTTGTTTAATAAAAACATTCTCTTCATTTTCTAAAGAAACGTTTTCCGATCTTCCGTATCGTATTCTTTCGAGACAACGGACGCTGTCACAGGGCCGGAATGTCATCTGCATTTGGCAGATTTTCGTGTGTTCATTTTTCCACTCGGCGAATGGCTTTTGGCATCATTTCAAATAAACAATTTCATTCTATATCGGTGTCATCGAATTAGATTACAGCCTGATTTGTTAGATTATTTCGACTGGCATTAAAAACAAACGAAAACGCTGTGGCGCATTTCGCAATCTTTCTTCATTTCATTGATGCATACACAACGTTGAGTGTCATGATGCAGCGCTGGATTTTGCAACTTGTATAAATTGACCCAAAAATATCGCGTGCAATAAATTAGCATTATGCATGTGGACTAAACGAACAAGTGGTAGTTCGCACGCTGCTCACTCTGCACTCTGCAAATTGCTTTATCTGTTGACTTTGTTAGCTGCTCGCCGTAGCTCGTATCCATCGCACCAGCACGGCATTAAAAACCATGACCACCCCAACTCTATGTATAGTGTTTTAAAGTATGGCGTGTCGTTGGCGGTTAGCGTTTTTATGCAGTGTAAGCTACGCGTTATCAGGTAGTCTATGAGATTGCAATACAAAAATCACTTTTTACTAACTCAATTCTCACTAGAAGCGACATCATTTTTAGGCCCGCCTTTATAGTGCACATTCGTGGTACCAACACAGCTCTGAAGATACATTGTGGTCAACTTCTACTCAATGAATATATTGACGACACATTTTTTGATAGCTTAGGATAAAGAAATACACAAAGCATAAAGTGTAAAGAAAAAGCCAGGTACAAATTATTAGTCATCAACGTATCATTATCAACATGTGTTTACGAATGGTATTTTCAAAGTCCTGCGCTATAGGAAAGCCTGGATGTGAAGGAGAATGCATTCGAAAGGTCTGCACGGAACAGTAACATGGACGAAGCGTTCAAGAACGTAATATATAAAGGCACATTAATTCAATTTCTGGCGAACTTAAACGCGAACATCTTATTTTTATCTGAGAAATATACGCGAACTTGCAAAAGAGTTTCTTTTGTCGGTGGTGAACTGAAAGTAATACAATTTTGTTTTACAAACGAAATTCACAACAATGCTAGCAGCCGGACACGTGCTCAGGCTATACTGGCGTTGATATTGTATTGAATGTGTTGATATTTTTACTGTGTTGATGCAAGTGTTGACACGTGATGCTAGACCGTATAAGGTAATGTGACAAGGGAACATACCATTCCTTAAGAGATTGGCTATATATAGGCGTGCAGTAAACTTGCCAATTTGGTACAGATAATCCGGCATTGTGGCATTTTGTGGTTAAATGCTGCACAATAAAACCCGTGTAAACTGCATTTGTTTCTAAATAAACTAGTCGATGCAACAAAAAAGTTATGTTATTTCTTTAAAAGTCTCAAGCTCCGGGCAAATATTTGTAGTGGACTTGGAGCACGTAATAGAAATGTAAAATTGCCGATATTTTGTCATTTTTTCTCTCGTAACTTTTTAACCATCTACCCCTCACACAATTTTTCCAATGAAAGAAAATATGCCAGGTGCTCATGTGTAAGTGGTTAACTGTTCTTTTTTTAATAGAAAATAAGTGTAAAGATACCCGAACCAGGGGCGATTAATTAGTGGTAGCGGTATAACGGTACAAAACACGTATAATGTTGATTTTTGAAGTCTTACATTTTTTTTAAATACGACTATGTGTCAATTAAATTAACTCTGGGTAGGCAGCCGCCCACTCAGCCCACCCCACAGCTGACGCCTCTGGGTGGCAGTAAATTGAAACCTCACTATATCCGCCACTGATGACACAAGTCGAGTTACCACCAAAATGACAACGTTCGATTTCCAGTCGAAATGTTTTTGAATAAGTGCGTGTGGTTTTGCACCCCGTTTGATCAAGTGTCTTCCTCGGTTATTTCAGCGCTGAACATCCACCGCGACCTTGCTGGCCTGGTGGGAGAGACCATCATCATGCCGTGCGCCATCGACCTGGAAAAGTGCGGTGCCATGCACAGCATCAAGTGGTACCGCGGCTCGTCGCGCATCTTCGTCTTCAGCGAGAACCCCACCATCTCGCGCGCCGAGGGTGACTACGAGGAACGGTAGGCATCAGCAGCTCCCAGCTTACTTCTATAATGATATGTTTGCCACCAACACGAGTCGGTAAAACTAACATATGGCTGCAATTTTGGTGTGCGTAGTCATGTGGGGGCCACGGGCTGATTGTTATTGAAACTTTCGCGATTTGTTATTTATTTTAATGGCGTGAGTATAGATAACGTGGATGAAAAATAAGAAACGGGTATTTTTACCGAATGTTTCTAACAGATCTCTCCAAGTTGTCTGTCCCTATTAAGTTCAAAACTTTTTAAGACTCATGTCTAAGTTTTTTTTGTCTTTTGCATCCGTCTATAGGTCATGACCGAATGTGACCGAAATAATCCTACAGATGAGTGCAATTTTGGCTACATTTGGAAAAAAATTACAAGAAAAAGCTTTGTATAGATAGACGAAGCTATTTTACCTGTAATACGGTTTACAAACAAGTTTCTCGTTTACTGTCACGGTCTATCTTCAGCGTTGAGCCCCGGAATTAGTTGGTTCAAGTTACTAGTGTCTCATTTTTTACTCCGACTGGTCCTCGCTTGAAAACACAGTCTGATATCCACGTTTCTAAAACTCAAACCCGCTAAAAGATACCGTCTTCAGATGGTCCTTCCCGCAAGGTAGTCCAGTATAGCATTCGACGAGCTTCCAGCCAAATTGCGCCACAGTGAACGGAGGCTTATTCGGTAAAGAACGGTTTACAGCTAAATGGAAAGTTGAAACAGAGGGTACGAACTAAAAGCGCAGACAGAGAGCGGAGAAAATGTAGAGGTTCAATTCGTTAAAAAGACCACGGATGTTTGTTTTCGCTAGTGATGAAAGTGGATAGAGAGGAATGGAGTTGTTCGAACATGTGGAAAAAATAGAAAGATTGGTGAGTGGCAAAGAAAGAAAGATGTTGGCCACGTGGAAAGCGCGATCAGAAGTTTGTCGGAGTGTTTAGAACTAAATGAAATCAAGATTGCCGCTGATAACGAGACTTCGTTGGTTGCCATGGCGATTGGCGGCTGGTACGTGGACCATAACGAAGATTGCCATTCGCTTGGATATCAAAAAACTCTCGTTTGGGTCATCGCTGAGCAAGCCCAAGGCGGCCATTGAGTGCGCATGCGTTGCCTTCGATCGAGTAGATGCAGCTTATGATACTGAGTGATTATTGGTGTTTACCAACGCACTACGTTCCACGTCGCACTACGTTGACAACTGGCCCTGTGAAACGTAAGTCGTGGCGTCGGCGAATGGTAGGGTGATACTGAGGGTGACGATAAAGCTTAAATAGAGCTGAGGGAAACCGGTGCACCGGTACGTAGCCTACACCTGAATAAAAGCACCAAGGGGTCCATCGCTTTTACTTCGTGAAAAACAGGATTTTTCTACGCATCCGTATTATCGAGAGGTAGATATCAATGGGAATAAAGATGCTGTGCTAGCTTCCAGCCATCCAATCTTTCTCCCGAACAGAACTCGGTGTTAAGCTGAACGATCACCGTCCAACCTCTGGCCCAGCGTAATGTTGCTTAACTTCGGTGATCTCACGGGAACTGGTGCATCCATGACACGCAAAATCGATTGGTTGTAGTTGAAACACAAACACAGCTTTCTTAAGCATTTACATATTGCAACCCTTCTGAATTTTATGTTATGTGGCTACACAGATTTGAAATTGAGGACAACATTCGCATTTGACTCACATTGCTGCTTACTTCTCGCAAGTCCTTGTGAGTATTACCGTTGATACAAAAACCCTCTCGTACAATATATAGCTTTGTTCGTTTATGCTTCTCGAATTTAAGATATGTCCTTTACTCATCTGGTTTTCAGCCACTGGCAATGCGTACTTTGGAGTAGTTCAGATGTAAGATAGACAAAGCAGAGTAACGCAAACGAGCAAAGCTAATATCGCATGCAAGGCCTTTCCTTCACCACGGGTCTTTCGGCCCATCACCTGACGTCATCATTCCCGTTCCCGGCGATCCCGGCCGTTGACAGGGAGCGGCCGAGGCCGGAAGGAAGACGCCGATATTTTGTATCTCCTCCCCCCCCCACCCCCCTCTTTCTGCCAACGGAAGTCGACCACCTCCTGTGCTGCCATGCGGCCGTTCGTGACGACGTAGAGTGGAGATGTGAAATTATTCCACCTCCAGTCTTGTATGTGCATGGCCGAATATAATTACCAACTACTGCACACAGGTCGTAGAAACGTTCCCTCGCCGACTACAAATGATTATGTTTCACATCAACAATTCAGATTCATGTTCCTGAAACTATAACCACGTACGTACATATCCTAGGGTCTATCTACACTGTTAACATAATATCCATATATATATAGTTATAGATATAGAGGCGAACCAGCAAAGTATATGCAGCTTTATGGCACCGAGGGAGATAAAATGAAATACATTTAATAACAGCAAAACTTGACGCTGAAATTGCTCTAGCATCGTCTGTCTCACGTGAACGCGAGGTATCCAATAATCCCTCAAACTGGCTATACTTTATAACTACAGCTCATGCAAATAAATCCGGAACGTGCACATGCACAGTGGTAATATATAGCATCAACATCACCCTGCAAATGATACTGTGTTAGTGGGCTTCGATTGGGCTATGTAATCCACGCCAGTCAGTCCATAATTGTTGTGCTTTATGTGTTTTACACGAGGATTTCAATGGCCATGCTCGCTTTGCTTGCACATTGTTCCATCTCCCTTAATGTGCGGTGCATTACAGGGACCCGTTGCACGGCGGGGTCGATCGCGTTTTCCTGGCTAGCGTGGTGTTGCATGTAGTGTCCGTTATGCGTATTTACAATCACTATTTCTGCCCAACAAACCTTTTACATTTATCCTCGTATTTTGGAAGGTCCCAAAGCTCTGTCTTCCGAACACCGTACTAAACATACTCACTTCTGACTCCTTATTGCTTGGGGTCTACGACACATTAACATGTCGCCGTGGTACCAACATAAGAGTTTTTTTCTGTTGACGCGTACACATTCTTACGAGCTGAGATTGACAGCCCCGCGAGCAGGTGGCAGTTGAAAAACGCTAGTGAATACATTCATCCGACTGTAAAAATAAAACGAACTCCACGTTTCCAACTGAAATCCGACCAATGCACGCGGCGCAACCGTCACAACTCTGGATTTCCACGAGAATAACGCTGTAAAATTCTCCACCATATTGGATTTTTAGCCAGTCAAACACAAGTATATAAAATACATTGTTGTCTTTTGGAATCTCTGATTGACTACTTACAAAGAGATGACGAAAAAACGCTGTGCAAAAACGGCGCCCGGCTCGTTGTCTGCCTCTGCTCGTGGTTAACCTATGACATGTGAATTGCGGATGGCCAACGTGCGGACAGCTTACGATGTCGGCGATTGCTGTTCCCCTTCACGCTTCGCGGCCCACGAGCCGCGCTTGTCGCAAGGCATTGCGATGATGGCGACAGTTTATCTGTCACGTGGCAAAGTCACATGTGTCCGTGGATGGATTAGCGGCGTCGGCGACCGCGTTTAATAAGCGCTAGGGCGCCGAGAAACGTAGCGAAAAAAGTCCAGCTTTAAGCCTCAAACTCGCGGAGCTGGCAGGCTTCTTCATGAATGGGTTTGACGTGGGCATTCGCTATCCATCGAAAGCGGACTAAAATGGCTCTTCACTGATCGACATGCTAATCTCCATTATTGGGTTCGATTACAAAAGAACGGAGAACAAATTAAAAATACAACATGTCACCACAAATGTTGGCGATTCGCCAACGTACTCTTAAATAACAGCAACATTGCAACTTGAGAGTTTTATTTTTGCAGGATAAAAACCTTCAAGTGCTTGTAATGCTAAAGCGACGTTATCGGGGATCGCGTAAGACTTTTTTACGTGGCTGCTTGTACAGCATGTAAACACTGTTAGTAAATGGAGTGCACTGTGTACACTTAAACACACGCCCCTGAACGCAGCCCGCAGAGCAATCGCTTAGCATGAGAGATCTCCACACAAGGCACTGTCTATGCTCGCAGCTTTTGAACCGCTCACAAGAACGCGCTCATATCGCGTTCAAATGATCTGCAATATTATTTTGTCTTTGATGTGCAATCGCAGCATGCAGTCTCTGCAATTTGTGAACACACCAGCTGATCTTGCGTGTCCTCGGGGAGACAGTTTTTGGTGTGCGATGAAACCTGGCTCCTCCACTGAAGGGAGCAACGTATAAGACCGCTCGATAAGTTACTACCATTGTATCTATGCTACGAAAACATAGAATCTGTGGGCAGCGGATACACACCAACACTCTCTGCTCGCAATCTAGCTAAGGGTGCACTTGGATATTCTAGCGTTATGTTATTATATAATGTTACGTATATGTCTTATTGTTATGAGACAAAGTAAAAAAATGTTGATGTTCTGTAGCGTGGTACACCAAGTGACTTCTCAACAACAAAAATTAGCATCAGAATAAAACCAACCAGTATTCACGGGAAAATAATGTTTTATGAATAAAACCTCAACTCGGTCTTAGCGGTCTTAGCGGTCTTAGCCTAAACCAAACTTATACTACTGAGGTATTTGTTTTAACACTTCTGCAACCATCTCCACGGTTTTCTGGTATCTGGATGGATACAATGAATATGGAACCGACAGTTACAACTGCGTTACACAATATTTTAGTCGCTTTTTTTCAATTTTAAAACGTTTTTAAATCATTTTTTTTGCCATTCACAAGAAAGGTACATACCTTTTATTTATCTTCTATAAAGTTAAAGAAATAAATATCAAGAAGCCCACACTGTGCGTGGGCTAACTTTATAGATATAAATTTAATTATGAAAACTAGTTGGACAAAAATTAATATTAAAAGAACATGTGGTGTGGTACAAAACATGAAGACATTATATGTTTGCAAAAAACGAGTCGGGAATTACTAGAACGAGTAAAAATCAGATCCGCGGTATTTATCTTGATTGTACCTGCTTTGGTACACGCAACATGCAAAACTCTAGAACCGTGTGAGCCGGCAACCGAACCCGAGACCCTCCACTGTCGGTTCAAATTTCTCACACTAGCTGCAATCTGTATAGTCTTAGCGTTTCTCACTGTCACTCCCTGGCTTTTATCCCTTGCTCCCTGTATGCTTTTTAATTTCAGTTCCAACGTACGTGTTCATGCATGCTATCTCGGGGCACGTTGAATTAAAAACCAGCGCCATGATACTCGGTATCGTTCGTTCTAATGGATCGGTGTCCCTTCCTAACCTAGCAGGAATAAGAATATTCCAACAGCGTCGTACCGCGTGCGATGTGTTCATTTGCGGGTGAAACTTTTACACAAACACACACACACTCACACAATCACACGTCCCCAGCCTGGCAGGTGTAATTAATTAGCTTTCCATCCCGCAACATCTCAACCCCGCGGCCTGCTATCTCTATCTTCCTCATCCCGCAGAAAACCGCATAATCTTCTCTCTCTTCTCGCCCCGATACCTTCGGCGAGGTGCCGAGAAAATGTGCACGACACGGATTTGGCAACATTCATTACTTAGTCGGGCGTATCGTGTCGTCGTGCGGTCAGCGGGATCGTCCCCACTATACACACAAACAGACACCCTCACATGTGCACGACCCTTGCAATACCACACGGCTTCGCCACATGTGTGAAGCTATTATAGCCAGCTAGCTTAGAGGGTAATCACGAAGAAGTAGCCAGCGGGCAATACGTTTGTGCACAAACACGAGAATGGTTGCATTGGTTTCAGCTAATCGTTCGTCTCTCTATTAGCACAAAGAAATTTCGTAATATGTGAACCATGTCCAAGTACAACATAATTGACAAGGTACATGTTTTGATATTGTATTAAGTCTATTAAGGGCATGATAAGTTTCTATATTTGGATTGGAGGTACGTTAGAAAGTGCAGATAAGCTTTAAATTGGTGAATGGTTTCTAACAAAAATAAGAAAATTTTGCCTTTGACTTTAGATGTATAATCAAAGGTGTTACTGTATGAAATGTATAATCTACTTATTCTAACGTTTGGACCGCAAACATGGTCGATGAATGGAAGAGAATTAAGCACTTTGGAGATGGCGCGGATAAAATTTATAATCAGTATGGCACGAGTGGCGAAAATGAACAAAACTAGAAAATGTTTAAGGGTGGAGTGGAAATATTGAAGGTTAATATTGGAAGGGAAAGGTTAAGGGACATGTAAAGAGGATGGAGGAAGAAAGTGGATGTAGAAGAGAGAGGTAACGATTTAATGAAGGACTTTGAAGAAAGATGGTGCAAAGATAGCGAGTAGTGGAAGAAGCTGGTGGAAGCATGAAAGTCGAGGTGCTAGAATAGCGGTCTAATATTTCTTTTTAGCTCAAAGATATCAAACTATAACTTGACACATTTTGTTAGATAACGATTTTGGGAATAAATAATAAGATGACTACATCGTATAAATATCAAAACATTATTTTCTCAGCTCTGAAATTGCTTGAAATCCAAAAAAACTGTTAATAACTGGGTTAAACTGCTGAAAACTTCTAGCAAACAAACTGCCAACGTTTCGCTAACCTTGCTGTAAGCTTCATCTGGGCAAGCTTTTTTTTTAAAGTTTTTAAAACAGTTATAAAATGTTTTTTTTAAACTAGTGCTGCAATTAGTCAGAAGACATGAGTCTTAAAAATTTAATAATTGCTTGAAATCCACTTTCGAGACTGGCTCCTCCTAGCCCTTTGCATCTCAGTCTCAAATGTCGATAAGGTGTATGATCCAGCCAAAATGAAAAGCACTAAGGTACAGTTATAGTATATTATGATGCTTTTAATAACTATACATGTAGGGTCAACAGAGTGGTTCAATTGGCACAAGTGCCAACATTGCATACTATTATTACAATTAACAGCTCGATTAATGTGAAGTTGCTAGTTGAAAGAAATCATGCGTTATTCCATGCAAGTGATACCTGCACTGCATTGCTTTCGGTTCGGATTGTACCACTATTGCGCACACACACACACACATATACACACACATACACACAAACAAAAGCACATACATACACGTACGGTTAGTATGTAATGTATACATGCTGTGATTACACGACTGGGGTTCGGAAGAATCCGTGTGCATGAATAGGGAAAGAGAGCGAATGAATAGTATAACTACGCGAAAATATTGCTTTTGTTAGCCAAAGTTATGTAACACAAGTGCCCATAGTAGAGTAGGTGGAATGCACCTTTGTATGAATGCATGTGTGTGTGTGTATGTGTGTGTGTGTTTATTGCAGTGCAGAGCATTGATAGGCTGCCGCACAACGCTGCTTTAATCACAGCTTGTTGGAAGAAAGGGGCAAGCTAATTACCAGTGTGCAGCGCTGAGTGTGCGAGCGAATGGAGTGCGGATGGATATTGAGTGAATAGTATGGCTTCCATTTGAATAATTGTCAAGCTTGCACGGGCATTATGAGAGTAGGTATAGGTACTAGACTCCAACTGAGGGTTTCATTTCATTAACAAGCTGTCAGTCGTCAACTATACTAATTTATA
>QKMV01000579.1:0-21113 GCA_003287335.1 Lednia tumana
CTATAGTTTTAAAAAAAAACTGTTAATAACTGGGTTAAACTGCTGAAAACTTAACTGACACTAAACTGCCAACGTTTTGCCAACGAACGCTAACTATTCTGAAAGCTTCATCGGGGCTAGTGGGCAGCTTAGTGTCAGTTAAATTTTCAGCAGTTTAACCCAGTTATTAACAGTTTTTTTAAAAACTCTCCAAATGATTTTTATACGGAATTTTCTTTGTTGTCGATGCTTTCAGAAAATTAAATGATTCGAATCAATAGCTACTGATAGTCTAATGTACTTCAGAACCTTTGATGGGATTCAGGCCAACTATTTAGCATCCTTATGGCCTCCAGTTTAGGCTCAGTTATCAGCGTGATCGCGCTTGTAGTGCGCCGCCCTGTTTTCAAGATGGCCGAATAGGTATAAGATTTTGGTAAATGTTTGGTACCCGCCTATATATAAGTTAATCTCTACCGCAAGGTTGATGAAATTGCATGCAGGAGGGTTGAGGCATCTCATAGGCGGGGTCTGGCTCTCAGATACCCTACCTTCGGTTCAGGTCCGGTTTACAGACCGCCTCACTTCTCACAAGCCAGGTGTGATAGACTGCGGTTCTTTCCTTTTCCTCCACACTTCTTGATTTCGCTTCTTTCTTATATTCGTGGAACATCCTAGATACCCACCTTCCCATGTTGCCAAAATAGTCGTCATTGTCATTGCCGTCGTCGCTGTCGTCGTCGTTGTCGTCATACCATTGACGTCTATGCCGCACACCGTACCGTTGAATTCGAGTTCTTGATATGAGATGGTTTTATAGTACGTACCCAAAACGAAATAAGTTACTTCGTTCCGGAAAAAACCGAACTTGACCGCTTAAACAAAACTCAATCAAGATAATTCGAACTACAGGGCCAGTATGAATAACTGTGGTTTTCAGGGATGATCAGCCTATTAGCCTGGAAAAAATAGCTTGTGCTGGTAATAAAAGATAAGAACAGCTGGATCATTTCAAATAGAAGCGGCATTTTTTTGTTACATGGAATCTTCCATTTATATACAAGGATTGAGATTGTTGGATTATCAGAACATAAAAAGTGGATTTAGCGACTCTGAAAAATTGCAAGCCAGTCCAGTTCACAAAAGACATTTGGCAATTGCACTTGCAATCTCCCATTTATTTACGCGGATATATTAAGCACCTACTTGGATTTTTCTAAGACGTTAAAGCTCATAAAAACCATAGTCGAATTGTTTATGTGATGAAATAAAACGAAGAAAAAATGCCATAAACCGAGAAGTTGATGGTTTTCATGACCACAATAAGTTTTATGCGGCATATTTTTTTCTCATGTGAGGTACTACAGACACCAGACTTGAACGGTGTACGAAAATCCATTTTATTGCCTAGTTCTTTCTGTTATAGATTTTTATTCTACGTACTATACTACTGCACTAAGTTTTAGTACTTAGAATGTTAAATTTTTCTCGGTCTCACCCACCCTAATAGTGAGGCACAACGTAACCAGGCATTGTTGCAGAAACGTATGCACGAATTAATATGTCCTTAAGCTGGTATATAAACCAGCTACATGACAGCCGTATACATTCGCTGGAGCCGGTGGTGTTACCAGAACCACTAAAAACTAGTGATTTTTGAAAACCATAGCCCGACCCAGAACGGCTTTCCTTATTTTCTGGAACCGGAACCCTTATAAAATCTTCAAAATTACGGTTCTTTTCGGTTCTACAATAGGTTCTCAATATCGATTCTAGACTTTGTTTTCTAATTTTATTTATTCCTTGAACGCTGATTCATATAAGTCATATGAACCCGAAGTCATATGAAGCAGTTGGAACAGCTGGGACTGGTGTACCGGAACCTCAACCAGGATTTGATGCTGTTAAAAGCCAGTATTTTTGGGAGCTGTAACCGCTATTATTTATTTTTAGGAACCGGAATCGGAACCGAAATCTTTGTTTAAAGAAAATGGAACCAGAACCAGAAGCTTCATTCATTTCGGTTCCAGTCCCTTTGGACTACTCCAGTCCAGTTTCACAATTCAATTCTCTCTTTTTAACAACATTGCCAGTGTTGAATGAAAGTAGCTGCAAACTATTTATGTACCTACAATAAATACCAATCCATAAGCGCCAACTTGCCTTATGTTTCCACTGGCACGAAACCATCAGTTCGAATTACGCGATCGAAGAACAATGCAACTAAAATCTGAATTTTTTTTCGAATATATCCTGATCTATCCTGATCCATCCTATTTCATCCTGTCTAGCAGATCAATCCTTTTAAGTAAGCCTATTAGAGAAATGCATAAATCTGCGTTAATATCAGCAGGGAATGATTTAGCCCCTAACGATAACCGGCCCGTTTGCCAGCATTAGCGTGCCAGTGCACCATTTAGCATTTCCAATATTCCGTTCGTATTTTAAATTATACACTGTGGAAATTACTACATAATGTTAGGCGTGCAGCATCAAATAGGCCATGTAATGTTCACCAATTTACAACTTTGTGGGATTTAATTTGATCACAAGGTTCGGCATGGCCTGCGTTGCTGCATAACTCGCCCACGTACACCTACAACGTTTTAAGCGATGGGCTTGGCAAAAACATGGGGGCCATGGGGTACTGGATCGTAAGTCTCACGCACCACCAGCAATTCCCAATTGGGGGTGGAAAATGATTTGATCCAAATTGTAAAATAATACCACAATCAAGTGGGTGTTGCGTTGCCCACACACGGTGTATTTATATACCAAGATGGGATTTTTATTTACGACGATCTTTTTATTTAATTGGCAAAGGAGCACTAAAATGGTTGCATATATTATATAAACTATGAATTTAATTATAACATATCCACACGGGAGAATATTACGTAGGCACTCGAATTTTAGAATTATTTTTAACTTAAATCTTGCGACTTCATTATATTATTACTTTGCGTTTGCCAAATTTTTAACCGTGCTTGTCGCCTCGAAAATAATACCTGCAATCGTATGACCAAATTCCTTGCCTATGGTTGCCAACTTTCGGGGAAATATCCGCATCCGCGTTAGAGGATTCAGTCGTGGGCCCTAACGAGCATTTTCGCGTAGCTGCTTTATGGAGGGCCGGAGTAAAAAAATTACCAGATCTAAAGATGATGTACTTAGAGTGGTGACTCATGTTTTGACGCTGTTTGACTTTTTGCCAAATACACAAAATGTTCCAATGAATTCTTGCAGCCATACCTTTTCACGACTCGAAGAATTCGTACTTTTTTGTGTGAATCATAGAATGGTAGGGATAGGGTGAGGAGAGCCCGAAAATTGGTGTCATTGTGAAGGAGCCGCATCAAGTCGAATTTTATATTGCTGAACAATTTTCAAGTCAGCAGAAACGTGGAATCAATGGCACGGCATGGTTTGAGGAAAAGTCACAAATTGTCTGCTTACTAGAAATTGTGCACTAACGTAGAAATAAGTATTGCCAATGTATTCGAGGCACGGAAGTATTGGCAGTGTTGCATTATACGTTAGCAATGTGAGACATCGCGGAAAACGTCCATCTCTAATCGTGTGCTGCGCAAAACTGCTTTGGAAAACTGCTCTGGAAAACTGTTCGGGGAAAGCCTTTTCAAATGGATAAAGTTATTTCCAATTCTTCGAGCGCCAGCGCAAGCATGGAATACTATTATTTATAGTCCATGTAATATAAGAAGGTGGTTTTGCTATTTTGTATTTGGTGTGTGAGGAAAAACTACTACTCGATCTTTTTATTTTCCTCCAGGTTGTAAGTTCAGAACGATGGTGCTAAATGATTGGATGTATTCAGAAGAATCGTAAATATAGCTGATAAAAGTGTTACGTTTTCTCCAAGATATGCAACAGCAATTCGACCATTAAGAAATGAATTCACAACGTAAAGAACAAATAGGAAGAGTAGTCTCATTTAAAATCATTTACACTTTTTACTTTTAACTTTTGTTTAGGTACTCTGCAGCATGCAATTTTTCTGAATGAGTTGTTTTATTCAGATGGAGCGCATTGTTTTAATCTTCAGGTTCACTGAATACAATTAACTCGTAGACAACAGACGTGCTCAATTCAATTTCAGTAATGTATTACTTATAAGATCACATACAATTCCATGATTTGTACAGAGTATAAAACATTGTTTGTGATTTTAGGTACTAACTTATAAATATAAAAGACGTTAATTCTACTTGAAAATTTTGTCGATGAAGTATGAAATGAAGTACTAGTGTAGTTTATTATACTATAACAGTTATCTGCATACGAAATGAAAGAAATTTGCATTCACATGAGCACTAAGCAAATGAAAACATTTCAAGCACATTAAAAATTAAAATTTATACCCATCGTCTTCTAAATATATTTACAACATTATTACGTCCAATTTGATCACGAGATAGATATTAGATTTGAAACAACCTGCTGGCTGTATAACATAAACGGACAACGTTTTATAAAATGATTAAATATTAATTTAATCCAGATTCATGGTAACAAGATGAACGGTCTGCTCTTCAAACAATTGAAGTGGGTGTGGGATCGGTGGTGGAGTGGGAGGGTTGAATGTCGGGCTTGCGCCAAATGAAATTCAGTGGTGGTTCAGATCTTCATGTCTCTATCATTTACTGCATAAGCAAGCGACCATGGCACTATATTTGAAGATGTCAAAATAGGAAACCGCATCGAACCCTGCAACGTCTCACTGCCTGCATACCTACCACAGAGTTACGTGTCAAAACACTGCATACATGAAATTGTCAAGAGAAATTTCTCATTTCTACATTTCCAATCGTTTTCGATTCGCATACGAAGATGGGAGTCAATTTAAGTTAAATGTGGCAATCCAATTGAATTGGATATGTTGCTAAGTGTAGGATTCTTACTGAAACATCTTTCAAGGAAAAACTAGTATTTTAGATTATGTTAAGCATACAAGTTAGAATTATTATTGTCGGCTAAAAATCAACGGTGGGTGCTACAAATGTGGAATGTGAGAATTAATTAAAATTCCTGGCATAGCTGAAAGATGACAGTAGCAGTTAATAAAGCTATAGGTCAGGTTAAGTGGGGTTAAGTCCAGTCACGTGATTGGTTGATAGATAGTTGTATGATGAGCGTTGAAAGATCATTGTAGTTGTCTTGTCACCCTGCGTTAGGACCTACAGATTCAGGTCACTTGGAGCAAAGTGTCCAGACGCAAAGCCTTGGATCCAAAATCTTTTTCTCTCCTTTTTTTAACCTTTAGACTTTCGCAACACGTTTGATATTTTGAAAGTGGGTTTTACGGTTCGATTGGGTACGATTTGTCATTTGCATATCTATGAAGGTGACATTTTGTACGAGGCACGTGGCTTGCTAGAAATGGAAAATTGATGTAGGGACAGAACCGTTTGGGTATACGCAGTCAGAGCTGCACTGCAGACGACTTGCGAAAAGGCTTAATCCAGAGTCAATAAGGCTGAAAAAAACGTAACCCCATAATAAATGCATTGCCAGACAAATTTTTACCGTCTCTGGATTCTGGAATGGCATTTTGAAAGTGGTCTGAATAGTCGACGTCCATGTCAGAACTTCAGAAATGTCCAAAAGTGAAATCCAGAGGACACTAAAGTATGTATGTTTTTTTCTTCCGTGGACCTCTGAATAGATACTAGTTGCCTTTGCTCTTATTTGTGAATATGTTTAACAAGAGCTAGGACAGTGGTAAAATTATTAAAAAATTAGTATATGGCAGCGCAAATTGTTTAAAGATGAGCCACATCTATTTAAATGTAGCATTTATGCTTAACCATATTTTCAATACACTCATACTTATAAGATACGTCAGGCAAAGAAAAGAAAAAAACGAGGAAGCGTAACTTCATTTTCATCAGCATTTTGAAAAATTTTGTCTTAAGCGCGATGAAATATTATACCACTTTCATCTCGATCTTATAACGAACGCTGTTCACGAATGCGTCTACCGAAGAAAAAGAAACGGTTCTAGCCAGCCCAGCAGCTCCATTTTCCAATGAAAATAAGAAGGAAACGATGCGAGCCGAAAGACTGAACAAGATCAAACTGTCCGGGGAAACCAGAATTTACACTCAACGCTGAACTGAAGACGAGAGTAGAAAGAAAAGGAGGGAAATAATGAGTTCTATGATGCTATACAGCGAACAATTCGAGATCTATATACACGATGGCACTGCCGCGCAGCGTAGGAAACGCTATCTGAAATTTATCTTCTGTTGTTGAACGGTGTTGTCCCTTGCGTTGAAACAATATACCTCATTCTCTCTTTTCGCACACAACGTATTGATTTCATCAGTACATAATAAATAAAAGCGCGTTGATGAACCTGTACCCAATCATTTGCTTGATATTCTTTTCCTTTGTCGCTGCGGAGGAAATTTCTAGCTCTCAACTTCGCCGAAGGTGATATGTACAGTTATAAAGAAAGAACCAAAGTTGGGAGAAAGGGGACTTTGAAATTGAAACATAAAGTATGGTTGTCGTATAGGCCACGAAATATTTAGAAACTTCGAAAAAGTTTCCTACTCTACCTTCCATTTATGTTTGGAAGTATTTGCTTTCTCTCTTTATCGTCTTACGCTTGCCGAAAGTATTATATCCTGCAGTACATGCTATACGCAACCGTCTCATTGTGTAGAGGAAAAATGGCTATTTCACACAAAATCTGTACACATCATTTTTTTGCGACGTAAAAATCTATCGAAATCCTTTTTACTCGGTTTCTCTATAATGCTGAAGCACACAAATAGTCTCCTCCTTACACTCCATAATGAAAACTTATCCCCAAGTGAGCTGATAACTTTCTTTTATCAAAAGAGGCAACGCTGTCGCACTATTGGGGAAAACGGCAATATCGTGCGGCAAGGCAAGTGCTGCAGCAAGTGCAACCAATAACGCCGTCCATGGCTAAACAAACAATGTCGGTGTAGTCTCGTTGTCCACAATATGGTACCTAAACCTGGCAATTAGGACGCGAGAGTCACTGGGGTCGCCGTCGGTCAAATTCCCGGTCCTATGGTTGACGGGGCTTCGCCAGGAAGTATGGCATATCTGTCCATTAGAAACTAACAAACAACTCATTACAGAGATAAAGTTACACTTTTTTGCTTTATAAAACAGGATATATAATAAAGTGTATAATTGCGACTGTGATGTCAATTTATAAGGCAAAACTGCTACTTTTTTCTGGCAGCATATAGCTTATGTTAATCCTCCTGGAGTTTTGTCGGTCACGCGGTTGCTTGCAAGTTACAGAGCTCGCAACATCTTTCCCGAAAACCAAAGTTGAATTCCACGTGACTGTAAGACTGTGTGATGTTTACTTGACATAGCATGCCCATGACATGGATATAAATACAGGCCCACTGAAGCGTCACATAGTTTGTATTAGATGTGCAATGTTTGACGTCAACTATTCCTCAAAGTTTAAATAACAAGCTCTAAAATAGTTTATAAAGTGTATTACGCTATGAGAACGTATCATATATACATATTATGAATGGCATGCTCTTGTAGAAATATTTTAGATACCATACCTGGCTACATAATGCACAAACTGGGATTGGAAATGGTGTAGAAAATTTGCATTTCGCTCTCTGCTTTTCACATTCTGCAAATTAAATTTTAGAACTGTTCCGAATTTGGAAAGAATTCGACTCATCAACAACTGCTTATCTTCAGTTCTGTTGAAGAATACAGCTCCTCCTAACGCCTTATTGCGAGGGATAACACATGCCTATAATCATCATTAGGTACTACGTATGTACGTACGTACGGACATGCTTACATGCTCAGGGCGTCAAACCTAACCTGCCCGACTGCACCCCAACACCCCGAGTCCAAATGTCGGCGATAGATAAAATATCGTCCAGGTCCCACTATTGAGCCATTTGGAGAGGAGCATATCTGCACATTTTTCCCGCAATCGATTACTTTTGTTTTACATCGGGAGGTCGCGGGATGACCGCATGTCGAGGCCTGACGCCGATCACAGCTTTTCGGTATTGGGTTGACTATGGGAAAGCCAACAGGGCTCTGTTACAGAGATGGCCTTGTAAGGTGCTGGAGGGACTATCCCAGCATGAGCCTGGAAGATCGTGAAAAATAACTGTCAGCCATGGGACCAGCCAGTCTCCAGGATCTGACCTATGGGAACCTCCGGATTTCAAGGCAGATGTGCAATGAGCTCGGCTCCCGTGCGCAAATGGCTGTATTACTCTACCAAACAATGTGACTAATACTGATTGTCACCGAGTTTGCTCTAGACTAAGTCGATAGAGTAGGCTTATCTTATCTCAACTCTCGCAATCCAAGACAATTTGATACACATTTTCTATGGTAGATTTTGTGAGCAATAATTAAGAATAAGCAAGTTTCAAAATTGAGATTGATGTTGTACAGTTCTGAGTAGTTGAAATCTAGCTGTCAATAGTCCCTAGTTTTAAGTTCAGTCCATTGATTATCATGTAGGTGTATAATGAGTATTGATTTTTATATTCTAATGACATTTTATACGATCATTCATACAAAGTTAACACATTTTGATAACACCTACGACTTTCATAGATCCCATAAGACGATATCGTTGGCCAGACGTGGACAAGGATGCAGAAGGATGCTCATATTATGGTGTGTATAGTACTGGACGTCGGTTTGCTCTGTGCGAGCACGTATAGCCATAAGGTGTAGGCGCCGCGGCGCCGAACTAAGCGTCGCTCGCTGTGCGCGAGGCGCCACATAGACGGCGGCCTATCCGACCTCGAGGCGAGGCAGCCGTCGGATCCCCAGGCCGGAATAAAAACAAGTGGCTGTAGTAATTTGCACGAGTGTCGTCCCGTCCCTGATGAAACGGCGGCCGTGCCGTGCGGTGTTGTGCCGTGCCGTGCCGTGCCGTGCCATGCAGCGCTGTACAACATCGGATTCATTATTTAATTGTTGTCGACTCGTCTGCAGAGAACTAGCTAAAACGTTTAGCTAATCAAGTTGAGCAGAATTATTAGGATTTATATGACCATAGGAATATGTTGTGGATTGCGATAGTTTTATACAAAGTCGTTGGTATAACTGACCATTACGGTCATAATGACTGAGTATGGGTTAGATGTCAAAATCAATGCGAAATATTTCCAATTTTTTTTTTTATCCAGTGTCTTCACGGGCTTGATTTTGTTCACACCACATAAACCCCTCCCCTCACCCTAAAAAGAAAAACCTGACCGATTTTAAGATAAGTATCAAATTGGAGTGCTAGCCTAGATTGGATGCCATTACAATCAATAAATGGTACCGATAGCTTTATTGATGCCCATATAATCAATGTTGCCTTACAGGTACCCATAATTATGAGGACCTACTTGTCTGATGGTAGATATTGGGTAAACACTCACTTATCTGCACTGCATTTCACTCATCGTGAGTGCAATTTTCTCTTCAGTCCAGACCCTCTATATACCACACAAAATAGCAGACTAATTAGCTCACTCAATTTTTTTCATGTTGAGTGAAGCTGAGATCCACTTATCAGCTTCAGAGAGATCTTGATCTTAACCTCACCCACTCACGCATAACATTTTCAAAATACAGCGCTGCGTTTCAAAGTATTTTGAGTTTCGAATTTAGATGCAGGCTCGAACCGAATGTTTGGACGCAGCGGAGTTCTATTTGAGCTTGTAATTGGCGACCACACTCCAAGATTTGCTAATGATTTACAGAGTCACGCCAACTCAGTCTGAAGTGACTCATACATTTATGGCTAAGTACTGTAATAGTTTTGTTGTTTGTTGACAGCTTCCTTGAATATTTAAATAAATTAACGAGACGAGAAGATTGTTGGAATACATGAATATTCTATCACGTGAAAGAGTAACATTATTTAGGTCAATATGAAAGCCGTATTATTAAATGCTAAATTTAAATTTATATATTAACCTTTCGAAAAGAAATTTAGTAGGAATGTAACCTTTGCATCTATATTTTTATGACTTCGAGACTACCAAGCAGGAGGATCCTGAGTCCAAAAGAAACATACAGCATGTTTTTACCATGTCCAAAATTATAAACTTCCCAAAATTCTCTTGCCATTTTACTAAATATGGGTATTTATGTGCAGTGATTTACCGCAATGATGCCTTCACTTACCTTGCTTGAGCTCTTTCGAATGATATGTTCACTGGAATTAAAATAATCTGAATAGTTGATTATTTACATAAAGGCTGTCGAAATTTTCCTGAAAACAATAATCTATCAAAATTCAATTTTATCGAAAGTATGCGTATTGAATGTTTGAATATTTTGCACACGCTATTCACAGTTCTCGTTCAATGAGTCACTTTTAAAGTTGGCACATGCGAACGTCTGTACGGCAATAATCGCTATGGTGTGGGCTTTAATGTTGGTTAGTGCTTTAATACAGGTGGACATGGTTTGGTGGAGGTGTCGTGTTGCTCTGTTCTACAACAAAGCAGAATACAAGCTGATTTAAATTAATTACCGTTATTGTAGAATCAAATCAGTGTGTTTGTTCGTTCGCTTTGAAATCGGAAAATCATCGGCAACAGCCGCAATGCACCCTACATACTACATGCACTCTTTTGTAGAATAAAATAACAGTGTTTTGATTTGGCCACTGTGCCTTTTCCGAATAAGGTCTCTTCATTTCCACGGAACAGATATTATCAGGAGAATTTTTATTAGTTTGTCTGCGAGTTTAGCGGAGCTCGGTCCCATGGTCCACGTTCTGGTGAATCTAGTGGCAACTGGGAAAAACCAACCCAATTTTTAGTTTATTTTAATTTCTGCAGTCAAAATATAAGTGGCAGAAACACCCAGCCTGTATTATTCCACAGAAAATGCAAATGGCTTGCCGATTAAATTTATTTGAAATTTTTACTTATATTATTCTTTGTTAAAGACAGTTTATAGTGTTATCACTTTTTTAACCGAACTCTGATTGGAAGAAAAAGTATCGGGAATAAAAACTTCACATACATTTTGTCAGAAAGCCAGTTGAATTCTCTCCAGAATTAACCAATTTTGGTGTCTCTGCCACTTATAATTTGACTGCAGTAATGTAAAAAATCTAGATATCGGGTGGATTTTTTGAGCTGCTATTATATTCACCCTAAAAGTTGGCACTAGACGACTCTTCCTAATTGCCTATGTGTTCACACCGCTATAACAATCGAATAAGCTAAAATGGAATTTATTCGCTTCGGATCTCTCCACAGAATGTCCAGTCATTTCTACCCGCGTCTGAGGGCAATTTGCAGGGTGTGGAAATATTGTCGCCTATTGCGTCTCAAATCATGACGCGCTCTTTCCTTTAAAACAATAACAGCTGTGATATTATGCCGTGTCTCGGGTCGTGGAAGAAGAGCAGTGGGTGGGTAGGCTGGTTGGAAATGAAGGTGGGACTCAAAGTCGCGCGGGGCTCAGGGCTGGCCTCGGGCGGGTTTGCGACGCAGAGGTAATCCCGATCGCACCCTGTCCTTTCCATCGTGGCCCATGTAAGGAATTAGATTGGGTCGGAAAACACAGCGCACAGCGCCGGCCGCTACCAAGAAAGCTATTCCTTGCACCCGGTCTGTAGCGAGGATAGGGCATGGCATGAGACAGAGCAGGTACCGGGACGGCATGCCGTCCCAGCTTTCTTTATTAGATGAAAGAGGGGTGGATCTTTCGCAATATTGCTATATACTACATTCAAGCTCCCTTTTCCTCTAATTCTATAAAGAATTCGTTCCTTTTTTGATGCTTATTTTTCAACCGCCTGTTTAGTAAAGTTTAGGTCGCGATACACAAAATGGGGGGGTTACTTGTTAAGTGCACCGGTGGCTATAAAAATAAATGGTCTTTCGTTCGTTGAATGAAACGCGAGTTGCCGGGAATTGGTGTAACTCTAATGTCGCATTCAAATCACAATGAGCTGGAAATGTGTTGGCAGTTACACTTTACCTGATGAATATTTTGCCTGCTCCGCTATTGCATATCCAGCAAAATTTTCCCCGAACTCTACTGTATTCTTTTTTATCATTCGTGCATGATCCGTGAAATGGTGAATTGATATCAAGAAAAGTTTTGACTTTCAAGAGCGATAGAAGGAACAGATCGTTAGCCCAACGGGGGGGTAGTGGCTGCATTACCTATTATGAAGCATGCGGTTGCTATCAAATGCACATTCTCGTTTCCATGTGTAAACAGCATGGAACCACATTTCTTATTTAATTAGCATACTAATTACGCAACTCGGTGATCTTCCACATTTTTGCTACACTTTTCTCATTTCAACAGCCAATTCTTAAATTGACAGCTAAGAAAACGCGATTGGGATTAGTATGTGAAACAATTACTCATCACTTTGCATTGTTATTCTTTATAGTTCAATTCGAGCTATGCAGTATGCTTTGGACCTCATCCCATTCTGACCCTCGGTGAACATGCATCAGCCAGACGCAACTTCAATTGCATATTATAATTAAATGCACCTTCGCTTGCTCGACCAGTTCCATTTTTTTGCACAGCTTCTTGGTACATGCTCTATGGTGACTGGCAGTACATACAGTCCGGTCCAAAAAGGTATAAGCACGAAATGTCGGAGTACCAGATACATCACTGATATCAGTTTACAAGCATCTTTATTTGGCTAACGTTTTAAATGCGGTCGAATTGAAATGTGATCGAAGTACAATTTAAAGCTATAGATTCCTTACTCACGTGTTCGTCCTTTATTTACTAAAATGCTTTCCGTGGGCTGCAAAAAAGAAGAGTTGAACTGAAACGCACTAGTTGTACGGTGCCTATAGTAAAGAACATCAATTTTCTTAAAGCAGTTTAGGTTAGTCATATACGTAAGACTCCCTCTGTCACCTTTACGACATTACTTACCATCATATCTTAGCAATTGATCGTGCCTTGAATTTTTCGGATCTGGTATGAATGTAGGTGTCTCCCAGTCTGAGCCCAGCCAAGATAGCGTTCCGGTCAGAATGTAGTGCGTGTAAATCCGTGTCATACCCTATACTCCGTCTACACATATATTCAAGAAAAGACCCCTTTATCTTCCCTAGTTTACCATTCATCTCATGATCGTAGTTTTCAGCTAGGGGACATTCACGCAATTCGTGGGCGCTCTCACTGCAGGTCGCCCCGCCGCCAAACCGGTCCTGAATCTGATGTTTCGTGTAGCCAAAGCTCTATCGCATTGCAAGACGTTCAGTTTTCTTATGCCATACTACCTTCGAGCCTGTAACATCATTGGCAGCATTACCATGGATGGACCAAGCTATATCAAGACCATGTTGTCTGATGTAGTCTTCCCCGTTTCTTTGTAGTATAACGTATACACATGGTATCGTAGAGCTCGGCAGCTGACTGCAAATCTATATTGATTTTAAGTTACACGTACAAGTTTCAACTTTAATTCCAGGTTGTACGCTTTACTTTTTTATAGAGGATAGGGATATTGTATTTTCTAGTCTTCTTTCGAAAGGAATATTTAAGATCTAATTCCCAGTTCTTGGGACGATTGACTGCGCTGGTTGTTTGATTATGATCAAGCGCTTTACTTTTCAATCACCTTGTTTTTCTATATCAATCAAAGCATATTCGAACTGTCTTAAATGTGCATGTGCATGTGCATGTGCATGTAATAATTTCATTTGGCAACGAGATTGGCGTGTAATATATGTAGCAGTGGGCGTTTAGGTCTGAACTCTGAATGTGAACGATAGGAACAATATTTCCTATTGTTCGAATTGCGTTTGGCAGATTTGAAAGTGGGTTAATCTATTCGAATGCAATTCTACTTCGGAACACGAATTTAACAAACGCTCGCTGTCATTTTATTTTTAACGTTAACGAACTGCATCTCAACTCGAACTATGTTTGCACGTAGTACTCGATGCACGGACACCAGAGAGTTTGTAAACAATGTAGCTGCAGTTCTGGATGAGTTGGACTTATTTTTGGCAACAAAAAAGCACCGTTTAGTTCACTCAAATCTAGACTTGAGATTCTAGAAAATCAGCGTTCTCGACTTGGCACTTTATTAATATGAATTTAACAAGATTTAACGACAGAAGGTGGCACCATAATTTAGCACGGGCAATTGTTCTGCCTGTCATAAGCTGATACGAGTTACAAGCCATAGCACCAACGGTTCTTTTAATTTTACGCGAAAAATAGAAGAAATTCATGCAGAATGTGTGGCGTTTCGTTGTAAGTGAGGTTAAGTTACGCCTCCAGCATTGCTGATAACACATAACGTGGAATAAAAGTATAAGACCAAGCAAATTACAGCCCGTGAGTGTACGTGACGTCAACTTTTTGAAAGAAAATCTTGATAGAGTGGAATATATCAAGGTGCAGGCGGGCTTTTTCTTCCCATCCTCGTGCGGATGCATTTGGCAGCGAACAGCGATGAATGCCGCATTGGCGTGGATGGATTCGTACATATATGGTTTTTATTATATGAATGTATTCTTATTAACTTGGGTCGATTATGCTGGTCGATTATCAATCTGTTTTAGGCATTTTCAGCAAATGTCGTTAATTGTCTCGCCCTGTTGAGTAATATAAGTATATGTCTCGTATTCCTAAGTTTGTGGCAATTACCTCACTTTTTTGAAAGTGCATTGCATCATACGGCATCGTCTTCGAAGGCTTCGAGAGGGAATTTAATTTTAATTGCTAAAGCGGAAATGGAAATCTTGATCAAATGCCGTAGATTCGCAGTTGTAACTGTGTTCCTCATCCTATTGAAATTACGTCATTTTGTTAAGCACCCATGTTAATTAACAAAGAGTTAATCTGACAAGTTTTCAATAAAACTGGAACAAAATCTAAATTTCCTCGGTCTTTGCCCATTTTTAACTAATTTTATAATAATAATAAGTTCCTTCCCGTCTCGCGATTCTCATCCGATCCGACGACGTTAGCCGAACGAAAGCCGACTACCGCCGAAGTTGGTCGTACCAATTGACTTTGTCGTTCGAGATCGGCGAGCAGTTGGATTCCGTACGCCGCTAGTGACTGGTCGTTGGTACGAATTATTCTCTCGTTCAGTGGATTTTATATTACAAGGATAATAATTAGTAGTTGCTTTGTGTTATTTTGTGCACCTACACCGCGTTGTGTTCAACAATCGGGTGGGAAATATCGACAAACTGTTATCAACATATGTGCTTGACACCCGCCGATAAGAACAGGTTAGTAGTGTGTGCTTTCATGATCATTGTTTTGTACGACCTTCGGCTAGTCGGGACATTGGAGGTTTTCTGTTCGTTCACAAAATGCCTAGCCTAGCCTCGTCATTAATAAAGTAATCACTCTTTGAAGGTTATATAGCTCGCATATAATTTTTAAATTCGAGCTGTGTTACGAAGTGAGACACTTACTTGAGTAATATACTTTGGCGCTTTAACCGATAAAATTCAAACGCATCTATGAGCCGGTGGGTTTGGATGTGATTGCTAAACCGTATAACAGCCTAATATGTCATCACCGGTCTGAACAATTGTAGTGGTGATCAATTACGTGTATTCCGACCAACATAATTATAACGTGCTGTGTTAAATATTGAGCCATAGTTAGTGAGTTATAAGTAAATTTGAGGCCAGGGATTATTTTCGAGAGCTACACAACAGATTGTTTCATGAATTAAACCGTCCCATTGTTGTGATAACACCAAAAAATCTCAATCATCGATTCATGTTGTTTCAATTAGGTGGTCCCATTGTTGATCCAAAAAACGTGTCAAACTTACAGTGTGGTTGCTACTTTTTATAGTATCTCTGGCACAAGATTGTTAAGAGTGCAAGCATTAATATCAAATTTTAGTCTCTGGTAAGCCGTTGGTTAGGGCGACTATTTCTATACCTAGTGCCATATGTGTTAATTAGTGTGTGATTAAACGTAAAACGTACCTGCAGGGTATAATAACAGCATCAATTTCACCTGCGTTTCAAGGGATCATGCATTTGTTAAGTTGTTCCTACCTACCGAATTTTACCGCTATGGTGATAACATAAAGTACCTCCGCGCTTTGAAAAACATTTTATTGCGTTTTTGAATCACTGTGTCTGTTTTTCAATGTATGTGTAGTTTTCCTACGTTTATCTGCAACAACGTGTAAATGGCTGAAGCTACTACAAGCCACGTGCAATCGCCCTCAATAATTTGTTGTACCCACACGTAATAATAATAATAACATAGGATTTAGCCTGTAGTTGTCATGCGATATCGTGGCATAGTAATCTAATGCCGAGTGTGAATGTAATATCACACACACACACACACACACACACACACACACACACTCACACACACACAGTCTGAGTTACTGACCAATTGGCATGTCTGTCTGGAGGTAGATGACTCACTGCACAAGTTGCATGCTTCAAATTGCATCTAATTGCACGCCTTTGGGAGAATATGGCAGAAGTAGTTTGGGTACTAAAATTGTAATTGTATTTTCAATATGTTGACGTCATACTTCCGTAGTTCATTTATGGAAGGTAGTTCCATCATTGTTAATTTCCTTCAGCCGTATACATTGAACGGAACACGTGAAATTCAATAAAAATTATGATCAAATTTCTTTTATTCGACTTTCAAGTCTCAATTGACAATCCAACTATAAAGAAGTGTAGGTACAGAGCGGCGTTTGGATTTAGCTCTGTGTAGATGACAGTTGTTACTTCTTGCGGTACACAAGTTCTTTTCTACAAGTCGACTGTAAGAAAGCTGTTATATGCTTATAAAAATTGAATGCTATTTTTATCTGTAGAAACACATTGGCTGCGCTTGTGGTAAGTTAGATAAGATAAGAAGTGAAGCGGCAGAAATTGCCGTATATTTCGTTTGGAGTCGCAGCTTGCAACATTGCATGCTACAAAACACAGTGCATGGTACAAGTAAAAAGTAAAAACCAAGCCCTTGCCAGCATACACATGTCTGAAAGTTTTATATACTCTTTCGCAGAAATATTTCTGTGCTTAATTTTCTATGATAGGTTTATATAGCTCATCCTGAAAATATCGCAAAACGCTTAATCAGGCAGAAAGACCCACGGAAAGCAAAACTATGATAAAGCATAAAATTCTTTAATCTGATGTCTAACTCCTAAACTGAAGAAGTGGCCAGAACAGTTCGCAAAACGTTGGGTATATTTTAGTGGAATTCTTGGCATTCTTACTCAGTTTGTGAAACAGATATTTTATGACATCGCTTCATTTTCTGTAGCAGCGGAATTTTTCAACATTTTACAAGCATTTTGTATAACTACTTACGCAATTCTTATTCGAACACATATTCATGTCTAACGTTCTTACAAACGAAAATTATTCCATAAAAAAAATGCGTTGGTACATACTGTAACATATCATCTTTCCACTGTTCATATTCACAGCGATTGTGTGACATTTCTCCGCACCACATTTATGTCGACATATTTTGATCTGTAGGTACATATGTGAATGTCGCGCAACGCGTATACGCGACATTCACATGGCGCACATATACGTATAAGTTGACGAAATCGACTCAGCGCAAATTGTATTTCGACCGCTAGCTGACCACGCATTATATTGCATCCCTGGTAAACCAGCGCGTATAAGTAATTGCATTTATCTATGCTTGCAAAAAGACTGCAAATAATGTAATTTTGCGCTATAAATATTTGATTAGGGCCTCTATTCTCCGACGACCAGCACGCTCAAGAGTAATCCACTTACCTATTTGTTTTTGTTTGTATAATCAAGTTTAATGATGTGCTGAAGTGATAGCGAAGGCACTGCTGCAGCGAGTAAGAGAACATTTTACTTGTATTTTTTAAGCATAAAATACTTTAAATGTTTTGTTTATACAATTTATACATCAATGAAGACGAAATCGTGCCGTTTATTTCGATTTCATTCCAATCAAACTCCTAAAATGAAAAAAAAAACTCCTAAAAAAAAAAAAAAAATAAAACTCCACTCGTTTAATACTTTTCCTGCAATCGTTTGAATCCATACATCGCACTATGGTTCATCAAGATAACACAATGTTGATCCGTTTTGATCTAACCAACCAAAACGGCCTAAACTTTTCCGTATATGGCAGTCATTGTTAATTGTTATAATGCAGCGGGCAGGCAGGCAGGCAGGCAGGCAGGCAGGCGGCCATACTACAGTGAAATAGCACATATGAAGGCAGGCGTAACCTTTTCCTCTTCGATGAGGTCACCTTGTTATGTTTTCGATGACGACACTGCGTGGGCTGCTATAGTGTGTGTGTGTGTGTGTGTTGTGTTTTTTTAGATATTTTATAATGCTGCTTTTGCTGATCTTGCGTGATGCAAGTCAGATGGGCAATGTTGCCAGCAGCATCTCTAAAGCATCTTTGGCTGGTTCCAATCTGGTGGATATTTACTTGTAAATTATTTTATTATGCAATGTAATATATTAGGCATCGCCAGCTCAAGGTTATTAGCGATAAAAAGGCATATTCATGTGACATTTAACCTGATGTAAACATTGCCGTTAACCACTTGTGATGTTTAACACATAAGTTAAAGTTTTAACTGAGAACTTGTCAACCGCCAAGAATGAGTAGGTACATATCAGTGAACCACCGGGTTTTAAAATTAAAAATCATTTCCATATACATAAGCGGCACTCGTTGTAAAAGAAGCGTCCACACTATTGCCTTATCCATTCTATACTAACCATTTTTTCTTTTTCTCTGTTTTAGGTGAGTTCCAAGCCGAGAAAGAAAGAGCCTCATTTTTGGGGAAAGCTTAAACGAACGCGCAGCGGCCAATTTGCTGCTAACCTTGAGTTGAGAATCTAAATAGGCTCTAACCCCCGTAAGTTGATTTTCAAGCCTTTATTTTAATTTAATAGCTCAAACGAGCTGCCTGAAATTGATTACCTCGCCGGTGTCTGTGAAATAGACAGTGTCGGACCGTGTATTCAGCTAACTGCCCCTCGGCCAGCCCACCATATTCGCAAATGTACCCCTTCAGTTGCGAGCAGCCCATTTTGACCACGCGGTCAGTGTTCAAAAGTGCGGTGCGCATATTCTGTCTGCGAGCGTCTCGTGAGATAAACGTGTTCCGTATGTTATGGTGTAGTACCTCTCTCACATGGTAAACGTATGATTAAAATTAATTATAACATGCAAAACTAGATGGAAATAACGAACAGTTTTACGGACTGAGTCCAACATCGAGTTCTTAAAATAGACTAGGCATTGTAAATTATAATTGCAAAGTTTGTAAGTTTATTGCGGACTAATTGAGCCACGGTTATGAATCATTATCGCATCTGTGCTTTGGGTGTTGTTTTATTTTAAGATTCTAAAGGATGCGGTCAACGTATAGACAAGCTGCAACAACTTTCGCCCAAGAAAGGGAGACCAGACAAGCCACGGAAAATTATTTACCGTCGTAATCGAATTAGTTTATACTTTTACTGATCGGAAGATTTTCCAATGATACAGTCGTAAAAATAAAAGTACGATGGCGATCAGATCCCCCACCCTCGTCCTCGCCCCTCTCTCCCGCACTATTGGATTTTAACAAAAAAATCTCTGGTAAATATAAAAACAAACCTTCTTCCAAATTCGTACTGGTATTAGCTTGAATAAATCCAGAAATTTTACAGAAGTACCTACTAGTAAACCAAAGCCAGCGCCCGTCCAACAAAATGTGGGCTATAGGCCTCCAAAATATAGAACTAGGGAACCACCCTGACCCAACAGCATCTCTGAAATTATCTTCGTTTAAAAAAATTATTTGGTGTCGTGAGCATGTTACGTACATATACTACACGTGTCGATACAGATATCTATATAAGAAATGCACCTTTTCGAGTTCTATAGTTGGAACCAATAACAATAAATGGTTACTATAGAGTTCACGAATTCTTCGCTCTGCAATTTGAAGCTAAAACGCCCTTGCACTTAATTTTAATTGCAATCGGCAATAAAGTGCACTGATGCTGGGTCCAAGATTGGTTAGGTTACGATTTCGCAATCCGTGGTTATAGTCACATCGGAAAGAGCAAGGGACGGTGTGACTCTCATAACGAGGTCGCCTGCTTATTTCAAATATCACCTGACAAGCTTTTGTGCACGGGCCTTTGCTTTGTCTCTCTAATAGAACTGGCTTTTTATACCTCTTATTTTTGGACTTAAAAATAAAGCAAATTCATTCCGTCCAAAAGATTTGTGGTGACTGCGAAACCTGTTTTGTGTATCCTATTAAAAATAAAATTGATTGAACGTAAGCTGTGGACACTTTCATTTTTCGCTCATTTTTCGCTCATTTTTCGTGCGTTTGGACAATAGATTCACGCTTCAAGCAGTATTCAATTGTAGTGATTGCCATTCATTTCGCGTCAGTTATTTAAATATGAGATTCGACCGTAATTAGCTGATTAGGCTGCATGATGTACGACTGAAAATCTATCCAAACAATCCCAAACCAAATTGACCCACAAAATGTTCCCTGCGCAAACCCCAAAAATAAATTATGCGGTTACAAAGTAATTAGAAGAGTGATTATCGGGCTTCACTAATTAGTCACCCAAGCCTTTACATGCGGTGGAAAAGTGATATTGCAAGAACATAAGGCGAAGCGGATTCAACACTACCCTAATTAGAGATTACACATACAGACCAATGGCGTCTACAAATATTTAAAGTTGTAATTAATTTGTACGTGTCGATCAAATTGCTTAGCGATTATGATCTTCAGCTGCAATGCCCGTATTAATGCATCCACCTGGTAATTCCAAATCGGTGCATATTATGCTTCATCATTGCATAATGCTCTCGAGGGGCTCATAAATTAGCTAATTCCAACCGCTGCTGGTCATCCAACCATCCAGCCATGGACTGTCTAGTGCCAATAGTGCCTGGTCTGCACGAATGACGAGGCACACATGAGATAGTATTCAAATGGCGCCTTCTAGTTTCCCTCTCACTCCCCAGCTCACTCGGTAGATCAAATAACGTTGGCTAAGTATTAAATTTTTGAGACTTATATCTCCTGACTAATTTCAGCACTATAGTTTAAAAAAAAACTGTTAATAACTGGGTTA
>QKMV01000581.1:0-21100 GCA_003287335.1 Lednia tumana
TTTAAGGTTTAAGGTTTCAGTTAAAAGTTTAAGGTTAATTACAGTTTTAAAAACCTTCTATGCTAAGCACTCTTAAGCATCGCGGATGATGGGTCCCGTGCTGAATGCTGACGGGAGTCGAATGGTATCTTTGCAGCATGCTGGTGACGTCCTCGCTTACTAATCCAGTGGTCTCGGGTGCGAATCCCAGTTGACGCCATTTTTCCGGCCTGTCTCTCTCCAAGGACCTTTCATAACCTCAAAAGTGTCCAGGTGGTGGAGTGATGCGGAATGTGATTGGTTCTCCCTTAGGATGGGTAAAGCTTAGCCCTAAGTTGGAATCTTTGGCTCTGCCAAACCGTTTGACTTGAACGCACGGCTCAGGGCTGAACATCTGGGTTATGTCTAACTCGAACTAGTACAGGCCATGAGGACAGCAGATTAAACGAGTAGAGTTATGTGGTGGGGGAATATCTGAACGAGTTAGAGCGGCCACTGAGTCTCTACCGACTTTGAGTCTTACAAGTGCTGGTTGTGAATGCTCGCTAGTGTGCGTGTACAATTCATACTTAACGTTTACAGAAGTTTACGGCATGAGTTTAGTAGTGAATGGAAGTTTGAGACTGACGAGCAACACCAGAAAATACCTCTTGACAGGCAGATCGCTCTGCGCTCAGACCTATCTGACCGCCACCACTTGTCCACGCCGATTTGTTGGAACTTGGGGTCGAAGTTAGTCCGGAAGCCGAGCTGTCTTCTTGGTCTGGCGCCTCCGTTAAAGGGGCTATTCCATCTAAACTTACATTTTCACGTCGACTTGAATGCGCCTCGATAATCTAAAATTACATTTAAAAAAAATGAGGAAGGTATGAATTTACACTAACTATTTATGATTTGGTCAGCGCGCGCGGTGACTTGATCGACGCGAGAGTAGCACAGGGGTGTGCGTAAAATACGACACATTCCCTCGGTAATCACCTGACAGTGGCCAAAATACACAACTTATTGCAGAACCATTTTTTTCCTGCACGTATAACAAATGAACAAATATGTCATCGATTCAGATTTTTTTAACTAGAATTATTATTACGTGCTCAGGGTCCAAAAATTCCCCGGGTGTATTCTTAAGTGAGATTTCGACTTGCTCATCTCAGGGCCCTTATTCTGTAACGTTTATGGTTTCCAAAGCTACCCTGTTAAACCTTTCTTAAAGATAGACAAAAATTCTGACAGAATAGGGTCCTTGCTGAAAACTGGCATATTTGACCAATTTTCCTCCGGCCTGTATGGCAGCAAAAAAATCTCTATGCCTCTAAATTCCTGACTAACGCCTATTTAGAAGTGTCGTTTTTTGCGTTTGCGGGTTCCAGCCCTTGAAACATCCCGACCGAAGTGGCCGCATTGGAAGCTGCGTTTGCCAGTATCTTTCCGCCGGCTCGCTGGCTGCATTCTTGGAGGATCCCGCTCAGCTCCTAAATCAAACTAAACCGCGGCGACCGTGTGACTGTGAGCGCGTTTTCCGCGCGTTATCGGAAGACCACGGGTTCGATGCTGTTGACCGGCATCCGGTGGAGCCTCATCCTTTTATCACTTTTTGCGCATGGAATGAAAATATTATCCCTGGAAAAGCTTTTGTTTTCAATCAATTTAACATAAAGCGATTGAAAACAAATGCGTTTAAACAGACAATAATAATGTTGTTGGAAAATGAAAAATAACACGGAACAAAATAATTTTCCATGTGGAAAAAGTTAGAAAACAATCTCGCTGGTTGCGTGATTTCTCTCAACATTTCGGTTAAATGCTGCATAAGAGCACGGGCTCCTTCTACCAGCTCCCATTCCCAATGTCGACCCCTTCAAATCCAACTACAGTAGTAGCCTGGGAGCTCGTGCATTCATTCGAATGGGAAAAAAATTCAACACCGATTTATTGGTAGACATATTTTGTTTGCCTCTGCTTCTCTTAGACGCATTACATAAAGGAGTGACTTTGATTAAATCGGGAATTGTAGTGGTGGACACTTAGGAATATGTGTTAAATAAACACATCCCGTCGGTAATCACCTGACTGTGGCTAAAATAAACAACCTATTCCAGGATCAATTTTTTATGGAATTTTTCGCACACAACATGATACGACAAAAGCTGGTGCGGTCATCCAGAAAAAAAAACTGGGGCCGAATCGGAAGACATTTGCTTGCTTCTGTTTCTTTAGTAAGCTAAATGACTGCATTCATTTGAAGATGCTCGTTTGCTGATTTTATCTTGCCGCCTTAAAAATAATTTTAATTTCGGAACAAGTGAATGCAGCTAAATGGAGATGCGATTAGGTGGCATCAGCGAACCGTTGTCCCTAATTCGAATGCGTTTTGAGTTTTGGGGGAGAGGGTCGTGGTTTTCCGAATGTCGTGCTTCGTTGGACCGCCGCGGCGCGCGCTGCCGACCGCAGCCCGATCAATGGGGTGAACCCTGGCCGTGCTTGGTGATGCCTGCAGCCCCATCTTTGCCACGGTGCCAAAGCTCCAAGCCGAACGAAATGCGACCGGTGCTGCCGAGCGGCGCTTTCATGAACGACGAATCGATTCGATTTTTATCGGCGGAAAGGCACTGGAGTTTGATTGAGAACTATTTGCGAAGCAAGTAATGACGTCTGACGCTTTCATGTATCAATGCCTTGTCACATAACATACTTCCATACCTGTTTCAAAGTAATAATGAATGAAGGTTCATTTGTCATAAATTCAATTGTTGACGTACGTAGGTCCTATATTTTCTGTCCAGTTATTCACAACATCTTAGCACGCAGGTGAATTTCAGATGCAATCACTTTTATTTAGAAAAACTGCATGAACATAGCGAAGTTTTGAATACACAATTATTTGTTTCGTTATTTCACGGACAGACATTTTCGTCTTATCAAGTTTTACTGCAGATGATTAGGTTCGTTAGTTTCATGGATTTACAGCGTTCTGAACATTTGCCCCGGGAAACACTGTTCAAATCTCAACTTACATTGGCCAAACTTAGTCAATTACGGCTCCTCGAGGTAATTTTATTTTCGCCGTCACAAAACACGTCCCCGGATTTCGCAAGCAGCATGAAGATACGCCCACCTTTTCACGGAAAACTCATCATTGGTGCCAACGAATTCTTACGGCGCATTAACAGCAACGGCCGGGCCTCTAGGCCTCGAGTATCAAACCTTGACTCCAAACTTCTCATACCTTTGCTCCCCAACTATATAACGCAACTTTCCACGAAGCATGCCATTCGAAGCAAATTGACCAAGCAAGGTATACTTATCGCCCGGTATTAGAGAGGACTCTGTACACACACGTAAAAGTTAACGCTATCCCGGTAATTAGCCATATTATCCAAGCCAAAAGCGTGGTTGATATTTGATAGCATCTAGCTGTGAGGGCATTTGACACGACATTAAATTACTCCATCAAAAACCGCGTCTTGCAAAGTTCGCGTGCCCTTTACACCCTAATTATCACGTGGATTAGCGGAGACAACACCCAGGCGTTCGATTCGTGCAATTAACGTGTACTTAATACTCATCGTGTGCAGGCAGATAATTATTAAGTCTTCAGGTTACATGAGGATCGTTAGCAAAATGCCAGCCGCATCGTCTCAGCTGCTGATGCACGTCAACACATAGAGTGACGCCGCCCCCGGGCGGTCGTATATTTCTGGCGTAGAGGTTTATTTCTCCTCGCCACCGCGCGATAGTGAAATTACGGCTAGGATGATCGGGAGCTTGCTGAATGCTGCAAATGGCCAGCTGATTTCGTAGCGTATTAATATGCATCTATATGAGTTCAAATGCTGTGTGGGCTCGCGTTCGATTCCAGTTGGTGCGCTGCTTTTGTTTTCTTGTACAACTCTTATTCATTCGGTTTCAGATTCTTCGGAAAGTCGGTAGTTACGGTATTCGGTAGTTACGTCACTCGTTTTGTATACTGGTGACTTTTTTCGGGTTATCCCGGTAGTCGGTTCGTACGCCACCAAACTCTACGCCAGAAATGTACGTGCCCCAGGCCACACTGCCGTCTTGAGTCAAGATTCGCAAATCACAATTCAAATGGCACACGGTATGGCATGGTGCGGTTCAAACTAGCGAGAACACTCATGGCGGATTCCCTACCACGGGTTTTCTCCCACTGCTCCGACACAATATTCTTTTATCTATTATCGTCTTTATCAAGAACCTGCTCGCTATTTTAGCATATTTTTTCCTTAACTACCGTAGTTTTACCATAGGTGTATCACCGATGCGCAGTATTTTTTAACGTAGGTTTACGTATTTTTAAATTAGTTTTGACAACGTTTTATTATAGTCATTAACAGTGGTCTATGGTAAAATATTAAAAAAATAAAACGTCAAATTAAAACTGTGGTAAAACTACTACCTTGGAGCAACTGCATTCGTTTATCTCGCGATCGATTGTACTGACCGAGCTGGTTATTCATATCACCGGTAGGGAAGATCAGGGGAGGCGATAGAGATTGCGAGTGGGCATCTAAGAGGATTTTATAAATCCTCCTAGGTGGGCATGAGCAGTTTTATTTGAAGCTTGCTAATCGCAAAAGTGCACTGCTCGGAGCATGCTACGAAGGTAGACGTATTAGCAGTTTAGAAACTTTTCTGGGGGTTTACTTTTCCAAATTTACCAGCACGTGTTAAATATTATTGAAAATACACCAAATTAATTGAAATTGAAATTATGTGAATGGGAGTTTTCAAGACAGCACGACAAATCGTTCAAAGCAGTGTTGATTTCAGACATTTCCCCTGGGGGGGAATTTAAACGCTAGGGAGCGCGTCGATTCTGGTTATTTTTTGCTCCCTACCTACAACTCGAGAAATCATCAGAGATCTGTGTTTCTGCGACATTTGCATGCTAATTAAACAATCAACGTCCACCCACTGGCGTAGCGCAACAACGTCGGTGTCACAAAGCAAGATAAATTTGCGGGCCCTCCAAAAAAGGGTTTGCGGTATTTAAAGACAATAGCGCTCAAACACACAACCCTGAAGAACATCACAATTCAGAAGCGCCGCAAGCAAACTTTTGAGATTTCACTCCATTTCCCTGCGTTTTCGTGCGTTTCAGTTAGTAAATCGTAAATGGAGTCCATAGAAGAAGCTGTCTACAGGTACCATGCTGTATGTACCCAGTTGGCCAAATTATAATAGCTTTAAAGTTGTGAAGCAGCTACCACGAATCGAACGCTCTGTTTGAAGTGATACCTTAGACAGTGTATGTACAGCTATACTAGACAGCTATACGCTCTAAGCTATCAGTATAAGCTATGCAAATAAAGAATATTATTAGGGGGCTCGCCGATATTCGAGGAGGGGGCGATGACCTCCCACAAAAAACTGATGCAAGTAACCCTCGTTACTTAAGCATCTCGGTAGCCAACTGTCGTGCGTTTCTACTTTTACAGAACGGACCTGATGGGTATTTCAAAGCAAGCACGTACGAAATTAAAGTACAGTATTCCCAGATAAAGGAAAGCCATTCAAAATGACTACCCCGGCCAGGTTCGCCAACCTCGTAAAACAAAAAAAGAGCTCACTTGTTGGGCGTGATTATCAGATAACTAATACCGATATTGTTTTCTCATATCTTCATCGCATCACCTATAACCAACAACGATAAACTTCGAAGAGAATAAAAAACCAAGAAACAACGAAAAACTGAGCGGGTAGCGTGACTTCATGCGCGAATCACCCCAGAATCGCCAAGAACTAACATCATGGCAGTGTGACAAGGAATAAACTTTTAAAGCCAAATGCACGGCTATTTATAATATTAAGAATAATAAAATCACTTCAAAAATATCTGCTTACTCGAGTTAGTCCTCGAGAGTAGTCCTCGAGTAAGCAGGTATTTTTGACGTGATTTTAATATTCTTAAAACCATGGCAGTGTCTCTTTTGTAAGCTGGCAAATCTTACAGAGGATGTATCGAAATAGCCACCACGGTGGATTGGCGATGCTGGAAATACCCTCTGTAAGCGAGATAATAGTTTGTATAGTATTATCTCTTGCATAGAAATGTCCTATGTTCGTGGTGTACACCGTGCAGGCACCTATAATCGAGTCGTGCTCGTGCGAGTGAAAGGTGCGTGGTGTGGGTTCGGCACGGGACTCGGGAGCGGCTGCGAGAGCAGCCGACGCCGACGGCATGTGTCTGGGTTTGACAGCCACCCCGTTCGCTAAACCAGCGCGCTCGGTTAATTCACTAATTGGCCGACCCCGCGGAAACAACGCGAACCGCACCACACACACACACACACACACACGCGCACACGCACAGGGACGGGACGCGATTTTTACCACATTTTAATTGCTCCATTTAACGAGATAAAATAGATCAAAAGAGTCGGTTGCAGATGTTAATGACTCGCGCGAACGAAACCGTATCTACCGCGCACCCAAATATAGTACAACTATTGGTTTGGATAAACTTTTTTTCGGCCGATAAATTTCTAACCCAATTTAATCCGTTTCGCATTTGCGCGCGGCTTACACAACAGAAGGAGAACCAATTGGTATTGCCGGGCGCTTAGGTCGTTGTGCCGTTCTAATCCGCCCGTAACATAAACTTAGCTGCAAGTAATTTGGAGCGTCGCCCGCTTAAAGCCGGCGTGCAGTCTCTCCCTAAGGCGCGCTCGCTAGCTGGGTACCTCGCTGCAATAACAGTTGAACGTAATCAAGGAATGTGCGCAATTGTACACCACGCGCTTATGTACGACACGCATTACCTATCGTTGCTATCAGATTGAATCGCACAGGCTTGCGGATCCAATGATCAAATCCTCGAGCTCAGCAACGCGAGTTTCGAGAAGGCTTTGAAGTCGTACGTTCTTCACGTTTTACAACCTCACGCGTAGAATTTACAATCTTGGGCTAATAACTAACCGAACTGAACGAAGGAGCTGTTGCTGTGTGGCCATGGGTATTCAAAGTTTGCACGAGGATCAGAGCCGCCATGTGAATTCAGATTATACCACCATACTTTTGGTACAGCTGTCAAACACAGCTCTAGAACTAGTACTGTACCTACCCGTTATGACGTTCTAGTTTATTATTAGTAATATTTTCATGTGCGGAGATTCATAACTATTTTACATGAAATTTATTTCAACATTCGGCCTCGTCATTCGTACATTTGAAAACATCTGTCTCACGAAGATAGTGGCATTTCTACAAATTGGTTTGATGCTCGTGAAAACTAAAGAATATAGTGCACTCTAGTACCTATAGTGCAATCATAACGTAAACAAGTTAGGTAAATAAAAGTGCGAAAAACCTTAACTTTAGGGTTGTTAGTTTCTTTTTATTTTCCATCAACAGTGTTTAAACAGTAATGACATACTAAGAATTCTTTTGACTTGGTATACATAAAAGAACAGCACACTACGTGCCGTATTTTGTTCAGTCTCATTCAGTTTAGTCTGCCGTGGGAAGGTATGCCGTGTATGGAGCTTAAAAGTAGTGAAGCCACCCCATATTTTCTCAACAAGAAATAATATCTATTTTCCTATCAAAAGGCATTATTGACAGGCAGTCGGGCACACGTTTCCCAGACAACCAACCCTATAACGTATAAATGGAGACATGGCGTCTTCGAAGCCTGCCCGCCGTTGCACTACTATATTGACTTGTACCTACTCGACGCCTAGCCCAGCCCCGACGCGCGATATTTTCCTTGCTCTGTCTGCCTTTCTGCACACGTTCTTGAGACAAGCGACGCGTTACCCAGCCAGCGACGCCGTCGTCGTCGTTGCCGTCGAGACGCTTATTAGATCTACACTTCAGCACATCGGCCGCCAATATTAATATAGCAGCTACAGAGCGAAAATTTCTCCAGCCGTGTCGCGCGTGTAGCTGGAATGTGGAAACACTTGGCTGATTCGTTTAACGCGTACGTTTATCGTGTACGTTAGAGTTCGCACGCGCAAACGTTGCGCATTGATGATTTCGCGATCGAGTTACGATGCCGTCGAAGCGGTGGATTACCGACTGCAGCTGTTTGTATGTTGCCCGTCAACGCGAGTGCCAACTGGATCCAGCTCCTACATTTCCCGATATTTTATCAGCCGTGTGACTTTGAGCTCCGTGTTTGATGAAGATGTAATTAATCCAGTCAAGACAACACTAGCACGCGGTAAAAATGCTAACATTTACCCCAGCGTGTTTGGGAAAGCAGTCGAACCTCTTGCGAGTTACATGTTCGTGCATGTTCATATTGAACTGATGGATCAAATTGGTGATTGAAATTGCTGATAGAAATTCCTGAAATTGCTGATAAAATTGCCGATGATTTTGAAAGAAGCTATATGCATTGTAGTATTCCATGCACCAACGCACTTAATATGACGAATGCGTTTATTACTTCCTGGCTCCCATATGATTAACGAACCGCGACCTCTCTTTGATGCTGACCTTGTAGAATAGTTGCTTATCCCCGAACTAGTAGGGTGTTAACCAACGAGATGGAGATCGACCCGGTTTAGCTACAGCCGCAGCCAAGATGACGCCGCCAAAATCATCAGCGCCTCGGCTCTTTGATCCTTCCGCAGGTTTCCCCAAGGAACGGGCGGTTTCTATCATTTTTCTCTGACTTGCGGCATAAATGCCGAATATCGCGTCGTCCACGTCACGTTTCCAAACACCACGTGCCTCTTATAATACTCATGTGTTCTGTCTTCAAAAGGCATGTGATATAAGACACGCGAGTAGGGGAGCGGAGGAGAATGTGGCGGGATACGAAATTGGAGTTTTTCTCTTCTTGACTCATATCTGCCCCTACCCCCGGTATTTCTTTGATCGGCTTACATCGACTCACATCGTCTCGTCGCTCGTCTTATCATATTTAACTCCACGACTCTTTTCCGTATATAAATTGAATCGAATAGCATCCAAGGAAAATGGAAATAAAGGTGAAAGAAGAGCCGACGAAAATATGAGAACACAAAAGGAGAGGAATTAGCCGTGCCATGCGAGCAGAGCCACGGGTACAGAGAGCGAACCGGTGAACTGGTGTGGGGAGGAGGGACCGAAAGATGACGAAATTGGTATTTTTATATCAAATTAAATGAAGCGTGGAGTCGTAAAACATGCCTGAGCGGCCTTTGATAAAGCGATCTCGTAGCCGGTTCTGTGCTCTCGCCGGTACACGGAGTCGAGAAAACAAAGCCAATATCTCGCTGCAGGTTGGCTTCCCCTTTGTCAACGTCTCGAGATCACCTGCCCAATCGTGCAGTTCGAAATATTGGCGCAAAGTCCTCGACGAAACTAATCACCTACAAAGCATATTGCAGTACTTATTGGATTTCGTGGACATAATCCGAAAGAAGAAGCGAATTCGCGAGCGGGACGAAAGGATTCCACCTCTATCCGCGCGTATCCGGGGGTTAATTTTATTACTCTCACCGCGTGCGTCTCCTAGCAACGCTCGACTTGTTCACGTTCGACGAGTTACGCCACGGTTAGCTTTGTTCCGCCGCGCCTGTCAGCTTTACGCCGCTGTCTCGGAAGCATCGTGTCGGAAAAAATTCGACTTGCGCTCAAATTGGCTCATCAAGATTATAGGTAAAAGTCTTTGCTTATCTTCCGGGCGCCGTGTAACGCTCCTTCGCGAGGGCGTCTCCTCGCGTGTGTGGCGTCGGTGTAAGCTAATAAAACGACGCGGCGAATGGCGACGCGGCGGCGGTTCGGCAAGAGAGATTAGAGGACGCCGCTGAGCGTCCCGAACAACGACAGGCGGGATGGAGTCGCCGAGAAGCCGGCTTGATGCAATATTCAGAAAGCCAAGCACAATGGTGATGGGCCTAGGGGGGATGAGGGATATTAGGCAGTCCAAATAGGATATTACGGCTTATGCACCTGCTTTCGTGGAGATAAAGATTTGATGATCAACTTTGTCTGCGTACACGGTGGACTTAGAATTCTTTATTAGTGTTGAAAGAAAAGTTTGGGCTGTTCGTTTACGTGCACAAGATTTAAAAACCGTCTTGTCTCTATGTTGGGCTCATTAAATTTTGCAAGCGAACTTCGTATCCGCGGAATAGCGTAACATTTAATGTTAACGATTAGATTGAATATTTCGATATAAAGCTAGACACGGTCCTTATAGTTAGCAATATCTGTTGTTCTAGCTTGCTTTTCAAAATTGGATTCTCAATATTGGTGTGCACGGCTTATAAAATATCACGTTTGGATAATCTTAGAACTTTCATACGCCATTCGGCGTCCTCTGCGCTGAAATCCCACCGCCGACACCGCTTGTAACGCATTTCAAAAAACTTTCACATTTCATCAGAATTATTTTCTCTAAGCCCTCTCTATACGCGACACAGTTGCCCCAAGTAAGATACATCATCCTCTCATATGTCATGGTTAGGCCCATGTGTCATTGTTATAAAAAGATAGACATTGTTGCTCTGATTTATAGAAAGACGTGACGTCAAGCGAATCACTCTTTCTCGGCTACTTTATCACTCGCATATGAGCGAGGAAAGAGTTGTTTGGTTTCGTATATCTTTATTTTCACGTGCTCTCAATCTCTACTTTTAATAACGTACAACAATGTCATTCCAGTATTTCGATCTCTCAGAACATTTTTAGCATTGTCTTTTTAAGCAAACTGAGTTAGTGGTGCTTACTCTATTCGTCAAAAGTTTGACAAATCGCTACTTCATTTTGAAAGAAATATTGTCGATTGAATTGAAAGGAGGATCACAATCGCATTCTTCTGCCTCGCCGGATTTTTGCGGTTCGAGTTGGACATTATTCGATTGCAAACCCCGAACTGACTTTACTTTCGGATAAATCCGTCCGCGATCCATCTTGGCTTCCTGGCACTCTTTTCTCGGCTCTGGTTTGCCGCTTAACTAGTATTTGATAGGAACCCAGGAAAGAAGCAAGGTCGGGTGAGCAAAAGTTATACACGAGAAAGACGCATCCATAAATTATTCATTTCCAATACATTTTTTACAAAGAAATTATCGAACACTTATCCCGAGTTTTGCCGTGGAAAAAAGCCAACTATTTGCTCTCAGTTCTGAACAGCAAACAAAAAAAAAGATACACACTGCTTCTGCCGAAAGGAACGCCGCTCGATTATTCATCTGCGCGCACGTGTAGCGGGCGACTTGCTCCCATTGATTTACGATTAGCCGTTCGCTCCCAATGATTCATGTAATTATCCACTATCGACTTGATCCAGTTTTCATAAAATACCATCGTCTTCTTCTTTTCGGTGCGTTCCCAAGTCAGGCCGACGAATGTGTAGAGGCGAAGGTGGGTGTCTAGTCGGAGCATCGTCTAACCACGTCGGCCGAGGGTTCGGCCCACGGACGTGGAAACGAGCAGAAAGTGATGAAGATTGATGGGTCATACTTCTGCAGATGATAACCTGAAGTTGAGTCAGATTCTCGTAAACACGCTTCATCGGCTTTCTCGATGCCGCGGTCGGTCGTGTTGTTGTTTTTTTCCTGGTGGGGTTTTGTTTTTAGCTTAAAGAAAGCTGACGCGGCGCGCTCTTCTTCCGATGGCTGATTCACGCATTCTTTTATTTCCAAAGGAAATCGTCCGCTTTTTGAGTGAGCTCGGTTCAAGAGATTCACACCTTGTGAAAAAGCGGCGTTTTTACAAAATACATTCTTTCGGAGGAAATCAGTTATAGATCAAATTCACGGGATTCCGCGCTAGAGAAGACGGACGTCACACATGTCGGTGTTTGTTGGAGAAAAAAAAAACTCAAGGGGAATGACAAACTAATAAAGGGTGAAAACAAACTGTAGATGAAGTCCATGTTTGGTGGGCGTTTTCTCGTTGTTCTCGGGCGGTGGATTCAAGAAAAGTGAATCACGGCACCTCCATCGCGATTTCGTGATCGGTCGAGCGGAAGACACCGCCAGAAGTTAGTTCCCATGCCCACTCGATCGACTAACTTTGTCGAGAGTTGAGAGAGTGATACCAAATGATCATCGCCACGAGTTTCTCAAGTGGTTATCGCCGGCGCGGATCGGATAAACTGGTCATATGTCAGATTCCGATTTCTTCGCACTGCTGTCTTTTGTTTACCTGACTAATGGCACAGTGTTGTTAGCCGTTGTGTGCCGTTGTGTGCCGTACCTCGAGTTGGGTGCACACTGAGCTATTCATCTGCACTTTGTTCGCCAAAGTCCCCCTTTCTTCCCATGCGACGCGTATATGTCTGCAATTCTTTCCCTCCCGCTCCTGCTCTCGCTGCCGTTCTCTCTCTCTCTTCGTTTGTTGACTCCACTTCTTCTAAAAGTCAACTCATCATTCCGTCATTCTCACAACACCCATTTCTCTTCCCAACACATTGTTCTCGGCTCTCTTTTACTTTTATCCCAGCCCGAGCCCGAGCTGAAGAAGCCCATCAGAAACAGCTGAACTCGGTCTCGATTTTATGTTGATAAATTATTCCCTTCAAACTAGGCTACATTTCAATTTATTCATCGCTCTCCAAGTACCTTTCGGAGCTTAACGTTTGGCCCAAAGATCCGCAAAAAATAATTTAGCTCTTCCAATAAGGCGAGAGAGGCGAGTGGGTGGTCTTCTAGCGCTGGCTGGCTGGGTGCTCTAATGATAAATGCCAACATCCACGGACTAGTTAGGAAAGTTAAAGGGTATCCCGTGGGCCCGGCGCGCCATAAAACTTACCCCGAAAAACTAATTTCTTGCATAATGCACACCGCGCGATGGGTGAAAATTCAATCAGAGCCGACAGTCATAAAATATCTCCGGCAATGTAGAGGGGGCTGGTTATTCGGCGCACCAGCAAATTGCTGGAAACACGACATTATTTTAACCAATAACCAGCTCACATTCAATCAAGATCAAACCATGCTACCGCGATAAGGCATCGCTAACTTTTCTTTTTTACTGAGTATACTTAGAGACTCACGCTTCATTCGTTTACTTTATCTGTCTGTTGATAATTAAAATTACTAAAGCGTAAAAGTGCATTATATTTGCTTTAAAAGCTTAAGCCGATAATGCACCCTTCTTAAAATGCCCCATTCTGCCCCCCCCCCCTCCCTCCCCCTGTTCGCAGCCATTAACTCTGGTTTAGGTACACGAAGAGAGGATCCCGACGCTGAGAGCAAGCAAGTCGTTTTGGTTTTATCAGCTCGAGCAACGCCTCGACACCCGCCGCCTAATGGCTGGTACGCACTACAGTTAGACACTACACACTATACCTTTATTTCACAGGCTACACATTAGTTAATATGGCTTAACTCCTCCAAGGCTCAAAGCCTCGTCGGGGTGCATAAATTAGCATGCACTCGCCGAATTCTGATATGCGCTCCGTCTAATCGAATGTTTATGTATTTTAAAGATTATCAAGGAAGCAAGGAAAGTATGTAACACTTGCACCTACATTCTTTGTCTGTCGAAAATTAGAAAGTAATTCCAAATGAAGCTCATCTTAAAAAGATATCAGTTTTAGGAAATGTAATTTTCATCGATTTGATTTTAGAGAATGAAAGGTAATACTGATTTGTAACGTCGATAATTAGCGTATGTAACGAATAGTCGAAATGATCTAGTTTCGAAGCTATAAATTATTACGCTGCTGGATGTAATGTAATTGATACGTAGGTCATCATTGGACTATTAATAGTGATTGTGGTTGATACCCAAATGTGTCAATGCTCATATTGTGCATTCCGTACAGCATGCATTAGCATAACTTATGGCGTTAATGGTTCAATTTCGGTGTCGCTATATGTGTCGATTAACGGCGTGTACACCAATAACTATTCCCGATCGCGGGAAATCGGAAAGATACGCCGTCTGTGTATTTTGAAGCATTCCCGCATTTTCTGCACAGCGAAAAGAGCAGGTTAGAGGGGCTGTTTTCCGGTGTTGTTATACCACAAATGTGAAGTTTAAAATGTAATCTGCGGTTTTAAACTGTGCTTTATGAAGTAAGAACTGGTAATATTTGTAAGAAGGTGGGAAAGAACGAAGATTCTATATTAAATTTTTGAGACTCACATCTCCTGACTAATTGTTTTAAGTTTTTTAAGTTTTAAGTTTTTTTTTAAGTTTTAAGTTTTTTTAAAAGTTTTAAGTTAAGTTTTTTTAAAAACGAAGATTCTAATCTATGGAAAACAGCGTGTTTCTGTAAAAGCTTTTGACGCGCCGAAAGTTTGCAATTTCGTCATCAAAATTCCAACAAAAAATTTTACGCTGAAAAATTAATTAAAAAATCGTTTAATCGATGTGCTAAAATTGGATTAAAAATCGATTTCTTAAATATATCTATCGATTAATCGATTTTTAATAATCATCTTTTGATACCACCAGCCAGAAGATATCTACATTACAATATATTAACAAAACTACACGATTTTATTACAATCACGTCTTCAAACACGGAGTTCTTGAAGTCTCTATAACTGTAGGCCCCAATTTTACCTCTAAAGCTCCGAAAGTAGCATCAAAAAACTATTTTTCTTGGGGGTCGAACGCGCCACTGTACCAGAGCCGTGCGAAAGTCAGGGGTCAAGGTTTCTCAATTAATACTGTGTGCATTTTCGGATTGTCTTTTAACAGCTCCTTCTAGAGAGCGTGTTAAATATTCTGGCATTTTTAACGCCAGTGGCTCCGTTAATATGAGAAAGATTACTGACAATTAAATGGAATCTTCGCTTGGGAGATTCTCGGCGCCCGCAATGGTGTGTTTGTAATTATACGCCGGCACCCCGGTTTATTCGCGAGTTAAGAAAACTCTGTTTCTCTCCGCTGCCCATGCTGCTTTCCTTCGTTCCTAATTCACCGGCCTGGTCTATTAATTAACAAAATTAATTAAAAGAGGAAACTTAAATAGTCATAAAACAGCCTGTTATAAAAACACGAGATGAACTTGCCATCTTGCCAGACGTTTTATAAGCGATGTTGCACGATCCCTGTTGAAACTTTTCCAATGGGTAACCGACGTACCATCCCATCCTGCAATACCGACCATAATTTCACCCAGATCGCAAAACGATCAAGCCTGCTGATTAAAACAACAACGTTTTTGTTTTCTTAACCCCCATTCCCTATCTCCAGCGTCTAGTCTTTAAGCGTGCTTGAAAAAGCGAATTCATGCTTGCAAGAAAATTCAAATTCACACGCTAAATTAAAGTTTAAACTTGAAACTAACGACTTTTGTTTTCTCCTTTCAGGAATGCTGCCGAGATGATGATGACGTATAACGAAGGAGTAGAGTAACTGGAGAGAGGTAATTTTTTAAACATTTTTAATTACTTAACGCTTACATCTTATACAAGTAGTAATGGCCGAAGACATATGAGGGTGAGAGTAAGACCGTTAATGGTCAGCCTCCAGAATCAAGAACATAGCGAATCGTGACCATATGTTAGTTCTGTGAGAGGGCCTCGACGGGCGAAATGGTTACGAGTGTCGACGTTATCGGCGGTAGTAAACACATCCCGAAATCGAAGGGGTGGATCGCCCCCGGGGGGGGTGGAAATGACACAAGAGACTCTACCCATTAGCCACCCACCCTTTTGGGGATGGGTGCCCCAAAGCAGCGCCATCTCTTCTCTATATCACGGTCCACTCACACTCCACTCCCGAAGACTCGCTCAGCATTCGTCTCGTTGTATTTCTATTACCCAAGACCGATTTGCTCTACGTTAGCTATACCACTAGCTAGCTTCCCCACGATGAAAAGTTGGTATCAATTTCCTTCTCATTTCCACTCAGAAAAACTTGTCGTTTATCTCCAACGTCTCTGCCATGGTGGTGGTGTGCTTTTCCCGCGGCGTCCCGTCGTTCTCCTGACTGATGGAAATGTCCTCCGGTGCGTCCGGGGAATGGGAGACTGTGCAGACTGGGGGCCCCGGCAGGAAGGAAGCGGGGAGCAGGAAACGTGGTCGGCGCAGGAATTGTATCGCCAGATTGCATGCTCGAAGACATACTTGAATGTGATACGCCATCAATATCACGCCAACAGTTATCGGTAATAAATTGCGACGACGATTTACAAAACACAAACCGTAACGCACAAGAGGGCGACTGCTCTAGCAAGTTGCCACGATGATTTAGGACAGAAATCGCCTCATCGCTGGCCGCCAAAGTAGATTCGTTTGGCTTTTTGAGTTTTTAAGGCGTATTGATTTGTAAGCCGAAGCTGGCAAGTCAAAGTGCATCGTTGATGGATTCATCAGCCTACACATCGCCCTCGCATGATCATCCCTTGGCGCCCCTGGTGCACCCTCGGCTCAGCGGTGGGTAATTTCAAACCCCATCGGTTTTAGAACCATTCCAAGGGCGCGCGTCATCATAATAATATTTTCCATCTTTACGTTTCTTATCTAGCCTAGTAATATGATTGCCTTTTTTTTTGCTCGGTGGACAGTAAAATTGCCACTCAATCACTACAAGCAATATTCGAACCAATAAAATAAGCGGCCGATATCGTATTTAAGGCTCGAGCTACAAATAGTACGATGATCGTTAAATGAAACAGGCGATTATGTGAATCGCAAAAAATATATAACAATTTCATTTCTGCATGCAAATCAGTCGCAGTCCCGGTAACACACACACGTACACACACATGCCTGTGTGGGTAGTGTGTGTCGAGATCGAAGAGCCCCATTTGAAGACACTCGTTTCAAAAGTGACGCGCTGGAATAATCTGATTCCGCATTCGATCTACCCAATCATTGAAGATGCGAAATAACAATTTATTTTTCATTCGAGCTCGCTGTAGCCTGCGGTTATGATTTTGTTGATTGCTATACGTGGAAGCGAATCACCCCCGATGATGATGGAGACAAATATCGACCGAGCATTGCTAGTCGAACACTATACACTACACCGTGCGTGTACGTACAAGTTTCCTATCCTGCCTTCACAGAATGGCGAGTGTCTGGAAATGATCCTCCACCACAATGCCGGCACCACTCATCGCCGCTCGCTGTATGCCGATGTCAAGTCAAACTCCATTTAAACTTGAAAGTTGAAACAAAGTCGTCCTTTTGCGTGTGAACTAGTTAATTATAAAACTATTTAGACTCAAAGTCTAACTCCTAGTTTACAAAAAAAAACTGAGTTAGAAAACAGATATTTTGAAAACTAGTTAATTATTTGTTTTATTTGCGATTTCTTTTTCCTCTCACGTACACATATATATCTCAACCATTTAAGTCCAGACCGTACGGTTTGCTATGTTGGATACACTGGTTTTCGTGAGATCACCAAAGTTAAGCAACATTGCGCTTGGTCAGAGGCTTGAAGGGAGACCATTAATGCCAAGACCCAGTTCTGTTCGGGAAAGTGGAGTGTTTGAAACTAGTACGACAGCTTCAGTCCCCTTGAAATCAACCTCTCGACTGCACGGATTAATGGGAGAATGCTGCTGTCCTAGTTGTACCGTCCTTCTGACGGGACGCTAAACGGTAATCCCCTTGGTGATTTTCGACAGAAGTAGGCTACGTGCCGGCAACGGGTTTCCCCTCTTCTCTCTAATGTCCATTATCACCCTCATCATCACCCTATCATCCACCGACGCCAATTACGATCAATGGATAGGGCGAAGAGTCGAGGCAGTCGTTAAATACCACATAATCAATCAAACAATTAAATTAGGAGCTCACAGCGGCTAATCCTGGTGTTCCATACCAGATGGCGGTGGTTAGATTTCACAGTCTTGTTAGCTGTCTTGTTTGCTTTGTGGATAGGTCGAGTTAGATACGGCCAGGTCGAGTCAGGCAAGGCAAGGGTGGGTTACCTTTGTTGAGGGTGGCTGAGGAATGCACAGGTGCTAGACTAGCATAGCCGAGCCCAGCCAGTCGGTCGCTGGATTCATTGGCGAGTAGGAACAAGAAGGCGGTGCCATCGGACTGTCAGTGCGTTTCTCAAGGTAAATCGCTGTTCAAGTGTTAATTCGGACTTGGGTAAACTGTAAAGTTGTTCAGTCTCGTCGCGTCGTGTCAATATTTGTCTGTTAACACTTCTAGAATGTATGAATAATGTGTTATGCCATAATGGGAGAATACAACACTCGTATATCGCTGTAGGATAAGGAGACTATTGTTTAGCGATGCTAGCCGGAGAGGCCGATTGTAAACAAAACGCATCCAGGGCAACGTTAATAACCAGACATGATGTTTTTGAAAGTAAAATTGTTACCGTAATTTTGAACGTCACCGACAGGATGGTAATATTACCACTTCACACCACTAGTCATCTGTCTCCTAATCGTTGCACTAGTTTTCATAAAAGTTATAATAAAAATGGGGTTCAAAACTAAGAAATTCACTTTAACTTTCCCAACGTTTTGATAGCTACAGTGGTGTAATTACTTCTTCTGACGTTTCTTAGTTGGACGATAGTTCTACTAAAAATTAAGAAACTTTGTTAAAGTTTAAGCGGATTCCTTATCATTCACACTTAGTTTGTTTATCATTTTTTTCTGGAACGTGTTTACCTTTTTTTAAGTTTTAGGTCAGGTTTACACTGACAAGACTATAGTATTGTGTATGACTCCGACCACGGACTAAAACTAGAAGAAATAAAGACATGTCGTGCTTTTCAGAACGAGCGAGCGAAGCCTATAGACCTCATTCAAAAAGCCATTCCAGAGACGATTAAAATCGTGTGTGTAATGCTTTTCTTAAGGGGTTACATTTAAAAAAGTCCTAATTGACTCTGAATTAAGCCTTTTTGAATGTTGTCTATTCCATTCCACTCTTATGGCACAAAGGAATTTTCGTCGCGCTTTACAAGTCGGACGGAATGTCCTAAGGCGCTTTTTTCTTTAATACTGGCCCAATATTAACTTAGAACTGTATAAGTTTTGAGCCCAATCGGTTCAGAAGTTTTTTCATCAAAATTTTGAAAATCGTAATAATCCCATAAAACAAGATGGGTAAGAATTTTAATAAAAATTGTTTTCTTAGCTACTACATAACAAAGCCTTCTTCAATTTAGTATTGATACTTTTATAAAATCAAGGTTTTCTGTGATTATTTAAGAAATGCTACCTGTCAAACGATTTTCTGTACTGAACAAGTCGCCGCGCGCTCTTTCAACGCGACACAAAAGTGCATGGCGTTTTCCTCGCTCAAGTATATAGAGACTAATGCACTGCGCTAGCCAAGCTGCATCTTGTAGGTTGTAACTCTTTCTAAATGTTATCAATGGTCCTTTCACGTCGCCCAGATTGCCATGCCAACCAGCCCCATTTCCCATATATATGAGACCGGCGAACTCTATTTGCGAGCTCACCTCACATCGAACCGTACGCTGTGGAAACTCTAACCCTACCTTTGTACACATCCATCTTTCCTGACCCGAGCCTCTGTGTGTACACCTTGTAGCAGTCCAATATAGAAGGGCGCGTATAAGACGGTACAAGGTAACAAGTTGTGTACGGTTTATCTGTCTCCCGCTCCGTTCTTATCGGGGTTTGGCTGGAAGACTTGGTGTAGTCTACGCTCGGGCTGCAAGTCCAGCTTTGCCTCTTTGTGCGGCGCCGGCAAAGCGAGAAGATCAGTGGTCCAATCTGGAAATTGCCTCTTCTGTGATCCTTTGAGCACAGCTCACTTATGAGATGAACTAACACACGCGGTCGTACGTGTGGGGAGCAGATAGCGTCTACCGATCGCGTCCGTTTTGGGCCGGGCTGGACTGGGCTCCAAACTTTGTAGCTCTGTAGGATGACCAAAGGTAGAACCAAAGAATAAAGACAGAACTTTTCGGTGAATACCTCGTGTATTTATTTCTTTTTATTGGCTAGGGAGTTTTATGTATATACGATGCTGAAATGTGGAAACTTGTTTTTCGCTCGCGCGTAATTTCGCTGTTTCAAAAAAAGAGACCGCACATTGCCTTTTTGTCGAAGTCTTTTTTCCCGTTTCGAATCCAGGCAGCGCCAAGAGCTGCAGCAGTTATTTATCAGATCCAGATATGCCATTCAATTATAGAAAGCACGAGCCATCGAAATACTGCTGCATATTCCGCGCCACATTAAATTGTGCAAGCATTTCTGTGCTTTACGAAACATATAAAAAAAAAATCTAATCTAAATAATTACGTATCGTTTGCAAACGACGAGTGCATTTAGTAAATGCACATCAAATACACCGTGAAACATGTGCATTTATTCGTCGTGTGCATTCACGTTGAGGAAAATGTAACGCCATTAAGGTCTGGTCGAACGGTGTGGTCAATCATTGTGTTCGATACGCCCGTTCTCGTGCGATCGCCAAAGTTGAGCAGCGTTGCGCTGGGTCGGTGGGTGCTCGTCCGTGCCAATTACCAGATCTGTTGGAGAGAAAGATTGGAGAATTTGAAACTTGTGCAACAGCTTCAATTGCGTTGCCATGAACCTTTCTACAGCACGGATTAGTGAAGGAATCCTGCTGTTCGAGTTGCACCGTAGACTACTAGCCGGTACTGGGTCTCCCCTTTTCCCTATTCGGTTCATCATGCCCTTCATTATCACTCTTTCGTATTCACTGACGCCAATAGACCAGTGCCCCAGGGTGAAGTGTCGAATGCGCTGTTGGATCAGCTGAGCGAGCGAAGAGAATTGACCCCCGTTGTTGATGAAAATTTCAGGTTGCGTTCTAAATTTCTCGACTTAGACCCCACGCGGTGTTTAGCTCAATCCGTGAAGTATTTTCTTAAAATTAACATTTATGTAAAACTTTACCAAATTTATCGGCTTTTCGGCCTCGAACTTGTTACTGAATTTAATTTTAAACTTTGAATTTAGCCTCAAATACTCTACCAGCTGAGCTAACCAGACGACACGATTAACTTGTGTACGAGTGGTAGATCTCTGAAGAGTAACGAACCAAAAGGCTTTGAAAGGCTATTTCAAATATCGCTCTTCTTCAAGTACGTGCCATACTGCAATTTAGACCATTTCCATAATTGCCATTGAAGAGTCAATAAGTATTCAATAGAAACTTATCCTCAAACGATATTCACTGCCAAACAAGATGTAATCGTTTTGAAAAAAAAGCTGTTAATAACTGGGTTAAACTGCTGAAAACTTAACTGAAACTAAACTGCCAACGTTTCGCTAACTATG